>JAQGAX010001725.1:0-10390 GCA_034698105.1 Plectus exinocaudatus | reverse complement strand
GTGGAAGAGAACAGGTAGGACATGCTCGTTCAATCACAGCGGCCCCACCCGTTTATGATCGATTCATCAAACAAGAATTGATAATGCATCATCTTAGCTGACGATCGTGGCCACATTGGGCCATATTGGACGAAATGCGAACTTTGAACCATACATGAAACAGGTGACAAAAGTTGGTGGTCCAGAAAAATCTGAATAGGCAGAATATCAACAGCACATTGCTAATTGTGATTAATGGCTAAGATGGCCTTTATTGTAAAGTGTACTCATTGTTGAGGAAAGCTAGTAGCGCCGGAGTAGTTTGAATGGACTACTGACGATAAGAATAAAGGCGTCGGTCTGGCTTAACTTTTCACTCGCAAACCGTGAACATTGGCGCGTTAATCCTGGGCATTAATAATAAGCATATGGTCGGCCCGGTCTGGTGAAGGAACTTCAATGTCCGGACCAAAATTATTTCAGTAGGTCGAGTCTGGGCCCAAATTATTCGTAATAATATTTACGGGTTGGACCTAGGTCGAATCGGCTGACGATCGAATTTTCTGGCCGCGTTGTGCTCATCCCTACTGCTCGGCTCAAAAATCAAACGTAGATAAAAATGAAATGTTGCGGAGAACTTCAGTTGTGATATTCTTCAATGAAACGAAATTGGAGGAGCTTTTGTGTCACACGTATAGCACGCAACATGCCGTAAAAAATTAAATATCAGCACAACGATTTCACACATCGAACATTTCAATGTGATGATTTTGCGAATCTACAGAAATTGCAGCTGGTTAGTGGATGTGGAAAATCATTTGTAAATGGTTCGACCGATAATCAACTTGCATGTAGGTAGCTGCTCAAGCATCAAATTTTCAGCACGATTTTATTTTATCAGACAAAAACTGTTTAGTAGTAAAGTGGTAGTATAGTAGGAGAAATGCAATCATGCCATAGCAATTGCGAGAATGAGGCAAATAATAATAGCGCTAGCAGTAGAAATAGTTCGATCACCGGCTGCCGTCGTTGTTGTAACTGGTGGTGAAGTCGGTTCATTTGCCAGCCACTTGGCGATATTTTGGTCGATTATCACTCGAGCCTGCTTCAATCCTGGAAGATCGCGTGGACTGGGAGGATACATATCCGCGCAGTGGGCTGTTCCTGAATCAGGTAAAGTTGTCAAGTGATGTCATCGCTATCGGCTGCGATTGGCTGGTAATGGCTGCGAATGTATCGGCTGCTAGCAGTTGAGGGTCAGGAACAGTATTGCCAAAAGTTAACATTTTCTATTTAGTAAGTAATTAGTTTAGTAATCTTTGCCAACTATTATTTAGTTTGTATTAGTTTTGTACTAATTACGAAGTCAATTATTCAGTATTTAGTAAAGTTGGGCCAATTTTATTTAGTTAGTAATTAGTAAAGTAACTGTTGCCAAAAGTTACTTAGTTTAGTAATCAGTGCTAAACTAATGATTTCACAAAATAAAATAATTTAGCATATTTGCAACACTGTCAACACTTGCCCTCCGTTATAAAAATGCCCTAATTAAATTAGGTCATATTAGCATTGAAACAGTTTTCTCTGAAATAAGTTGCATGAAATCAGGTAATTATGTTCGTTTTAAATCTACCGTCATCATTCACAACCAACCAATCACCAACCATCGATAAGGACAGCAATCGCGGTAGAATTCTGTGTGTTATTCAGGATTCCGAGCGCATGCCAGGGGTCGATTGATCCGTTCGGTAAAACCACATTGGTTCCCTAAATTTATGCAATCGCAGCATCCTTAAATATAAATCAAGAAATGATTCCGGATTATTTCTCAATCGCGAGAAATTTTTCCATTCAGTTCGCATAAAACGCTGCCTGCGGTCAACCGAATCAAGATTTTCTCCCCTTTTTGACAAAGAAATTGAAGTTTATAGTAAATCTAAAGCTAAGTTGCAGTCTGAATGGACTAAGAGACGATTTTGTGCATTGTCTGGGAAAGCGCGAATAGAGTACAACGCGAACAAATATATCAAAATTCAGACAAAAATGCATATTCTATAACTTCAAAGGAAAGGAAAGTATTAAAATGGTTCGATTGTCGTTATGTGCCCTAACAGCGAGTGCTTGCTTGCGCATGTTACTGAATCAAGGTAGGTCTGTACCGTACCTTGTAGTTATCACGACCGCCGTAGTATTTATTCGTGTTGTCGACTGCCTGACCAACAAAAGGTTGATTATACTGTGCACCGAATGTATCAGTGCACATGCCCACATAGAAACTGCAAAACGTCATGCAATTATTGGAAGACTACTGTATTATCATCAACGTTTCACAGGAAAAGCTCATAACCATTCCTTAATTGAAATGGCCTCAAATTGCGTATCCAAAGGTGAGTAATTGGCATTGGGTGGCTGGGAACAACCGCACTTTCTATGGGATCTAGACTGAGACAAAGTTCTTTCTATGGGATCATACATTCTAAGGGATCTTTCTATTCCAAAATTTTCTTCAGTACAGTATATCTTCAATATTCAGCCATCGATGCTGATTTTATGGTGGATACAACGCGATAGGTAGAGGTACAAAATCAGCTTAGGGTAAGTACCCCCGAAACCTACACAGTCTTGTGCGGGTATAGAGATTCCAGTGGGGATACGCTGGGGGAACGCATCACCCCAACCAGAGGTAAGCACCTCTTTTGTTATTTATTGGGTTGGCGCCGATAATTCATCAAAATCAAAAAACTTGCTCGAGGGGTACAGTAGTGCCAAAAATGTTGTTAGTTTCATCAGTTGATTGAAAATAGCCGAATTCTGTGCATGTTTGCCATGTCCAGCTGCGGGCTAAATGGATTAATTGAGGCAGTTAATTTTGCTTCAAAAAACTTCGTTATTAAAAAACCTTACCTGACTCCCGCATGCTGTCTAAAACATTTGCAATTGAAAAAGCGAATACCGTAAAAGTTAGAGTAAAAATTGCATAATTAGGCAATTTTTTGGCAGAAATTCAAAATTTTGCAAATGTTTTCCTGACTATGCCAATTCTTTTCAGTTTTTGACCGATTTCAGGGCGATCCGGTTTTTCCAAAGATTGGAGGGGTACACGTTATTTTTCTCGGGTTGGGGTTAGCCTACTCCCAGACTAACCCCATTTACAGGTACGGAAATAAGGAAGAACCCACTTACAATCCGCACATTCAGCATCAAACGTAGTGTTGAGCATGCACTGAATAAAATCTGAGTAGCTGTTTGCTGTGCAAGGGTTGCCGAACAAAGCATTTATCAGATTGTTGACATCTGCCAAACGGTCCATAGTGGATTTTGAATTATTGTTCATCAAGCCACAGACAACTGGAATATTCCATTGGTCGAAAGATATACCCTGAAATTCAAGCGCGCTATAGACACAATCCATGTTGTGATCCTTCTTAAAATGACTGCCGCCTACCTCATTTTGCGTTAAATTGAAAATAAAGAAGCATTTCGAGCTACAGTATGGAAATTTTCAGTTTTTTTTTTTCAAAAATTGTAGGAAGGCAATTCTGATTTCCTCTGAAGATTCAGGGGAAACCGAATCGGGAACGAAAATTTTCGGAAGAAAAGCTGGAGTAGTATTGGAGTAATTGTTTAACAAGCAAGAGAGCATCCCTTACTCTATTATCTTGACTGTACTGCACGGCATACTGAAAGTTGCCCATAATTGTGTCGTAAAAATTTATGATGTCTTTAGTGCTGGGTTGCGCGTCACCAAAGGGAGGACACAAACTGAAATGAACAATAACTTAAATCAAAATCAAATATACAGTACACCTTCAGATTCGTTTCGAATTTTAACATAAGCCCTATTATGAGCATCAGAAGAAGATTTATATTGATCACCTGTGAAAAAGATAAATAATGATTTTATGTCACATTTATTTGAACAGGGCTACCGGGTTTCTATATTTGATCCCCCTGAAAAAATTTTGACCGTAGTTCGAACTTTTTTCGAGAATTTTTTCGTGAAAATCGTAAAGCGAAAGCCGCAATTCATTGCTTCAGCTGAATAAGCATATATGGCTCAATATGTCGTATGTTATATTGCCAAAAAATCGATAGTTGGGGCGGACTTCTATGAAAGATTGGCTTTAAAAGAGACTGTGATTCTATTAAAATTATTTGCGAATGACGATATATGTAATGTCCGCGCTTCAAAAAGTATTGACTGACTATCGACCAAATGTAATCAGTATACAGAAAAACCAGGATATAAGACAGTGCAGGAGAAATCAGAAAATTCTCTTACATTAACGTTCCTCTTATATCTGGGTTTCTTATATCTGGGTTGTACTGAAGGAATTTTATCGATATGAACAGTACATGATCTACATATGGGACTTTCACGTTAATTACGCACTTGAAAGTGTTGGACAAGTTGGCTCGTCCTTCTCTCGTTGCCATGAGAGCTTGAACTGCAACCATACCGGATTGAATATTGGTTGCGCAATCTTGACTGTATGCTCTCAAGGCGGTTTGTACGACATCGATGTATTCTATAAAGAAAAGTGAACATAACTGTAACCAGGGGGGTCTAGGGGGGTCGGGCCCCCCCTGGCCTGACCCCCCCCCCCCCGAGAGGTCCAGACCCCCCTGGCTTCGGACACCCGTTACAGATATGAAAGTGAATGCCATATTTATTCTTGTGGAACCTACGGGTACTATTCGAACAAACTGGTTCACAGACGACAGTAAAAATGCTCAGGATCCTTGTTTATTGGCGCTTGCTTTTAGGGACGGGTCTGTTGTTGCAGAAACAGACAGCTTTTTGCATACATACACTGTACAACTGTATATCTGTCCGAGATAATTCCCGTGTTTCCCAAAATCCGCCCCTAAGCAAGTGCCTTCAGCCGTTTAGACTATTGTCTGTACACAAGATAATTCAAAGAGTGTCCCAGGGGTCTAGTTTAGTAAATACGGTAACATGCGTGGATAAATCAAAAATGCATGTAAGCCCCAGGCAGAACCAGATCAAGACGAGCACTGTTATCAACCAGCCGGTACCAAAAAGTAATTATGCTTTTCAGTTTCGGTAATTACTGTAATTAAATTGGATACAGGAGTCAGTGGCTGGTAGAAAATTTCCGTTCCTGATCAAGTGATCGGTAGATACGTGCCTGCAGTGGCTCTACTAAATCCGGTCTTGCCTCCAAGCGCTAGAGGCACAAGGTAAACTCCCTGGAGGCACCTACCCCCACCCAGATGCGCTCTAAGGAAGCCCCAAGAACTGTAGACGGTAATTCATTCTGCAGGACTCAGAAACTTAGAACGCTGTTTTTGTCAGCTGGGGTGAAAGGTACAGTTATGCCTTCTGTATGACCAAAGTGAATGGGGTCACTTTTTGTACTATGCCTTAATACGTGATCAAAATGACCAAGTTCACTTCGTTCATAGGTATCAGTCAGAGGTGGGCACGGTGGGTCGGCCAAGAAGGGGGATGAACCAAATTTAGAGAGGGGCGTAGTGAAAATTGCTTTATTCACTACAAAAGAACTGGTGCAATGTTAATGGGGTCACCAACTTCTGTGGCGAAAGACCAGTCGCCCAGAAGTACTATTTTGATTCTTGATTGAGTGTTTCAATGCAAGCAAAACCTTTATTTCCCAAAGAGCATAACAGCCAAATATACTAATCGTTTTGCTCAACACCATAAACACTCCTTTACTTTGGTGTTTGGACCGACCGAAGTCTTGTCCCAACACAATCAATTAATACTAACCCTTGCAATTGGGTTAGGAGTGAACACCCAAAGCGAACACCCTTGAACACCTTGGTTAAGCGAAAATTTCCAACTCAAACGCGCTATTATGAGAAATAATTGTAGTCAATATAACGACCATTAATTGTGGATATGGTAGCATGATTCAGATAATGAGAAGGAACAGAAATATGAAAGGCGCCATGATTCGGATAATGAGAAAGAACAGAGATATGAAAGGCGCCATGATTAATCATGAAAAACATTTAGTAATAAGCATATTCATGACATACCAAAGAGGAATAAGAAAATATCATGCATACAGCCACATTATTCATGCATTCATGCAATAATCAAATAACGCGCAGAAATAATATGCCAACAAATTTATATTCGTGAGCGAAGATCGCGACAAGGGGGTCATCCCCCCTAAAAAAATTTTTGACGCTTAGAGGGGATGGAGGTAAAAAAAATTTTCGCTGCATTATCGTTGGCGACCTAAAAAAAAAGGTCACCGGATTTCCAGCCGGCCATAAACACTGTACCCCCCTTCTGCGTTAAAAATTTCTCATCCCCTAAACTTTGACCCCCTCGGGGATGGAGCCTCTTAGGGGCGGACATACCCCCCAATCCCCCCAGCGCCCAGTCTGGTATCAGTGCACCTTAAAGAGGCTCACCAGTTTTCCCTTTGCCCGCCTGACCCACCATACCCATAATGTTCTGCCCTGCTTAACGCCTTCCTCGGCCTATCTGCCTACGTCAGCTGCAAACATACGACTTTGGCTTGGGCTCAGCTTACCGAGGAAATCCAACTTGGCGAAAACAGGCCCAGAACTGGCAATGGCGCCGGCGACAATTTCCGGGTACTGCTGCCGCATCCATGCAGATAACGCTCCTAAAATGCAGTGAAATAGGGTATAGTCATAGCCTGAACTGGCGGGTGATCTGCGCGCTGACCGCGCTGACGGTCATTTATAGTGATCGACTGTCGGGTACGGTCCGGGTTTCGGGACGGAGTTTTTTAATTTTTTGGACAGCTGGGTTCCGGGATGAGGTACTATACCAAATTTTACACCGGAGTTCCAGGACGGGGCCCCCGAGACCAGGGTCCCGGTCATCACTAGTCATTTAGCGGTAGCAACTATTAGTCGGTGTGTGTCGGAGCGGCACTGGACCGGCACCGCCGCGACGTTCACAAGGGGGAGGCACCACAGTGCATCGGCGCGTGGAGCAATGCGACGCTTCTATTCACATAGTAACAATCTATTGCAATCGTTCGGTGTTCGCATCAGGGTTTTTACATTTAGAAGGCAAGTTTAAAACAGCGACAACCGGCGCACCGTCGCCGTCAATTTCAGCTTTCATCGAAGACCAGCGACGACCAGCGATTAATAAGATTATGCCGGCGTGCGTCAATAAATTGTCCAATATCTAGTATTGATATTGCATAATTTTTCCTTGCAAACTTCCGCCCACTTCGATTGGCACGTATCAAAGCGATAAAACTTGCCTGAATAAGAGCCGCCAAACGTAATCCATTGAGGATTGGTCCAGGCGTACTTCGAATTCATGGACTGCATAAAGAAGGCTGTATCAGCAAGTGCTTGTCGACTGCTTAGCCATTTCAAATTATCCACGCTCTGGTCACTGAAAATCACATTAGCTTATCACATTTCAGACTCATTTTTTCAGCTAGATGCTGCCCTCATTTAGAAAAGTTATATGCGCAAGATTATGTTACAACTGGGGTTGCAACTTATGTTACAATAATGCTACACTGTCAATCTTTGGAAAAAAACAGCTTCTCAGAATGTGTCTCTTACAGATGAGATTGCATTGATTCCGTCGGTAAGGGGTACCTCACCCCACGGGGACCATGATTTTGACGACTCTGACGAAAGTCCTTAGGGGAGAGATATTATGGTTTACTCTGGTTTTTTGGAATTTTTGAGACTGAGTCAAGAGTCAATTGTCAATTGTGGTCTTACTTTTACTGCACCGAATTTACCGAGCTAAAATTCAGCTTTGACTTCACTTTACGAAATTTAGATTAAATAAATATTACCTTAGTTTACTTTGCTTAACCAAGTTAAGAAAATTGCTCGCTCTACTTTCCTTTCCTTTACCGAGTTTGCTGCGACAACACTGATCCTGAGTCAGGAAGACTACTGTACCTTGTCGGTCGACTCAGTCCATAAAATCGATGCTCCAGAGTGAAGAGAGTGGCGTTGTATTTCTTTCCGAGATTTACGAATTCCAGACCTTCATTGGTGACCCATTCCTGTCTGTCTGGTCCTTCACCGCCAAGCATCAGAAATATTGGCCCGCCCGGTTGATACCATTGCTGGTTGACCCAATATTCCTGAAATAGAATCTTTTAGTTTTTGATTGCAATTTTTGACCCTGATAATGCATATTTTTCCTTTATCACTCCCAAACTTTCGACACCTGTAACATGATGCTAAATCCTGGGACCTACTTCGTAAAACTGATAATCATCGCATTTCCCACAATTGCAATTGCAACTGTTTTGTTAAATAGGCCCCTGAGAAATCTATATAACGGTTACCTATTTCATTTATTTAACGGTCTTTTCTCAATTTATTTCGCCAAATATCTTGAAATGATCAGAAAATTAGAATTTGCAGTTCTTTGCATACCTGTAACCGGGGGGATCTGGGGGTCCACTCCCCCCGGCCGGGAAAAATTTTTTTGACGTTTTTTTGAATTCGCGCCGGAATCCCGACACGAAGTTCCGTAGCGCCTACCCCCCTCCCCTCCCGGACCGGTCAGAACCCCCCCCCCCGGACCTCGGACCTCTGTTACAGGTATGGTTCTTTGCTATACCTGAATCCACGTTCGACTATTAGTATTATCTGAATGATTCAGTTTTTGTGTGAAGTCGAACTTCAAATTTGGCTGGTCCGCCTTTGTGGCACTATCATCAGTTGGTGGCGGCAAAAATCCGTGAAATGGTCGCCCGTGCACCATCAACTTGTGAAACTTGCGGCCGGCTTGAACAAGCTGCACCGAGGAAAGCACGTAGAGAATGGATGGAAGGATCGTAACAAAGCGCATTGTAGATTGTTTTTGCTTGAAATTCTGAAAACCAAACCGGATGCAGTCAATCGGGTTCTAAGAATTTGATTACATGAACTATATCCACTAAAACTTTCAATCCATTGGAAACCGAAACTAACCTACGGTAAACTTTCGTCACAAACAAAATTTTCACATTCGGGTACTTGTACACGAAATAAAAACGAACTAATTGGACATTTAAGTGTTCATTTAGACAGTGGTTCGATATCAGTTTGCGATGACTTGGTTTAGGTTTGCAGTTGCGCTCATGACAATGGAAGAAGCTGAAAATAATGGACGAGACAGGCAGGATCGTTTGAGCCGCTCCCATCGGTTTATGGTCGATTAAATAAACGAGAACCGATAATACGTCATCTTTGCAAGAGATAAAACAGAATTTTACATCGCTTGCTGTGCTTTGCATCATTCTTCGTGCTTTGATGTCTGGTACTTTAGGGTTAAACAAAGAAGAGAGAACAGGATAACATGAGAGTGACGTTGTCCAAACAATTATTTGCATCGATTAATTTGTTGCTGCTTGAAGTGCTATCAATTAAACTTCAAGACCGTTAGTGATCGAAAATCCTCAACTAGACAACAGAAGTCCGTGAAGTGGTCGTCCATGCACCATCAACTTGTGTGGCTCGGAGTCGGCTCCGTTTCAGAAACAGTTTTCTTGAATCTCTTTTGATGCACTTATACATAAGACTCAGATGGCCAACCAAAAGCAAGCTGGTAGCTAATGATTGGTCAGGTGATTGGTCAACAAACTCAATACTGATCGAAGAGTTTGAGGTCACGCCCACTGCAGCGGTCGCGAAGCTGATGTAGTCACAAGGGGTATAAGAATATCATTTCTAGTCGACAATAAAATGGTAGAATTCACCCCTCGCAGCCACCGACTACTGGTTATGTCTATCATAAAAGTAGTGACTATTGCCTTATGGGTGGGCAGTCTGCATGGCCTTAATATCCTCGATCATTTGTGGGTTCGATGGCCAGTCGCATGGAAATCAGCTCAATTGAATTGAGCCAATTGCCACCAATTTCCGCGACACTTCTTGCGGCGATAGCTCAAACAACCACAATTGTCAACATAGGTATTTCTGTCATTCGGCAGAAAGAAATTAAGCACGGCATGCAGACATAGGTGTAACGGGTGCCCGAGGCCAGGGGGTCTGGACCTTTCTCGGGGGGGGGGGAGGTACCGTACCTTCGTGTCGGGATTTCCGCGGTAATTCATAAAAATCGTCAAAAGATTTTTCGCCACTACGTGGCGAAAATGTTTTTCTGGACTTTCTCGCTCGGGGGGGAGGGGGTAGGGGGGTCCAACCCCCCCTGGTTACACCTATGCATGCAGAGAGCGTTGCTCCGCAAGAAGCAAACGAGCTACACAGGAACGGCCTGAGTAACTCTAACCAGACGCAATGAAAAGAAATAGTTGTACAGCTTGTTTTGAATTTTTCTTCTTGTGTCCCCGTGTGAACTGTCGTTCTTTTCGCATGCGAGATATAGTACTATCGGCCTATAATATCTCTAATATGTCTCGCCCTGGTCCGGCAGTGACACGGACATCTCTGTGCGAGGGTGGTCACA
>JAQGAX010001724.1:0-10392 GCA_034698105.1 Plectus exinocaudatus | reverse complement strand
AGACTGCTAGTTCACAATTTTTAGTATTTAATGTTACGAATGGTAAATGAAGGATAAAAGATAATGTTGTGAAAGATTTTATACTTTTGAAATAAATATTTGATTTTAAAAAACAAGGATTACGGTACATTTGGGACAAAGTTCACGTAGTCTGTTAATTCACGTATAAGCTGATTTTCTTCTGCAAATTCTGTATCAATGAATACAGGGATATTTTTTTGTTGTGCTAACGCTGAATAATAGATGGTTGGACAGAATTTAAATTCCAATGTTGAATAACATGCTTTCGTATTATTTAGAAGACGAAATATCCTGAAAAACAATTTTTTTCACAAATTTTAATTGAAATTACAATTAAGTTGAAAATAATATGAGCATGGGGAACAAATTTATCTTTCATACAGCCACTCGATTATCGGATGAATACTAATCTTGCTTCACTTCGAACTCAACATTAAATTCAAATGGTCAGCAGTGTAAATCTTGTTTGCAAATCTTCTATTCCTCTGTTGAAGTCGATGTTACTTGCAACCAGTATTGCAAATAGTAATAAAAACTATAATGATTATAAACTAAACAATTTTTGAGAAAAACTACAAAACTAATTGGTAAATAAATTTAAAATGCTTTAATTTTGCATCACTACTTGCAACCCTCTTTCAAGACGAAACTCGTCGTAATATTTCTAAGGGCGGAGTAGTTGGGATCACTTTCATTTGAAAAGTAAATAATTCTCAAATAAAAAATCAAATATCATATACCACTTGCTTTCTCTGTCAAAATTGTTATTAAAAGATAATGAGAAAAATTACATTTCCATTTCGGGGTCGTTAGTATGATAATCTGCTCGTAAATCTTGCATAAACTCATTCAAACTCAAATTTTCTACAACTTGTTTGGCTCCTTTTGCAAATGAAATTCTTCCACCTATCCAAACCGTTGATTTTGTTGTCCAAATAAGCGGATTTGGAGTGAATGATACGACAAAATTTGATGCTTCTCCATCTCCTAAGGCAAAATAGTGCAGTTGCAGTGTGTTAAGAAGTAGAAGCAGGCGCGTAGCCAGGGGGACGGGGGAGTTTTCCCCATCTTTTGGATTTCCCCCAAAAATTGTGAAAATTTTCGCATTTGTGAAGAAAATTTTGAGTTCCTCCCCGTCCTTTGGATTTCCACCCCCCCCCCCCCAACCTTCGATTTCTGGCTAAGCGTGAGTAGAAGCATACACAACAAAATGGCGCCAATGTCACTATTTTTAGCATAGTAGCGGTATTCAGGGATGATTGCGGTGTAAGTTGGCAAAAATTCGATAACAATACGACGGCAATTTGTTTTACTCTGAAAAAACCCGCCCCCACCTTTGATCCTGTACCATAAATGAGGAATCTGATTGTACCCCATGGAGGTATATTCGGAAAGTCAGCTCGAATGAATAGACACCTAGTGGTCTATTCGGGTGGGCCCTACTCGGAAAACCTCCGCATAAGAGTGGAATTCTGAGGACACCCTGGACACAGATGTAGGCGCTGGGGGGAATTCAGGAATGTTTCCCTCCTAAGAATTTTTTGCTGATGATCCCCTCCCTAAATCTGGTCCATAACCCCCTTGTCCAACTCACTCTGCCCATCACTGCCTGGACCCCAAGTCTTCGAAAAAGCGGAACCTCCTGGAAATTTGCCGAAATTAAAAATTGCATAATCAGGCGGATATTTTCAAATTTTTTTATTTTTCTTTAAAATTTTATCAAATTCTTGTAGCACGATAATGCAAATTTCTCTTACTGACCGCAGTCGTTTGCCTCCAAAGAAACCAGGGTTTCAGTTACAATTAATGCGCGTCCATATTGAACATTGCTCAGCAACATCAAGCCGAGAAGGTTCCAAACAAAAAGTTTCATTTTAGTTTTAGCGCTCAATCGAAATGAAGCTTTTTCGAAACCTTCAGATGCCGAAAAACTTTGCAGCCTAAAACAAAATACTTTATACGGAGTTCCGGAGAAGCCACTATAGAGCGCGCATTTCGTGCATGATATTGCGATGTGATGAAAAATAAATATTTTGTTTAGACACTGAAGTGTTTGGCTACAGGTAAGAATGTATACTCATGACCAAAGTGAACGTACCTTTTCGGAGAATATTCAGTTCCATGACAAAGTTATATGTTTATACTTGCAAACATATCTGTAACCAGGGTGGTCTAGGGGGTCGGACCTTCCCCCCCTCCCGAGAAGGTCCAGACCCCCATGGCCTCGGATACCTGATACAGGTATGCTTCCAAATCACTACGTCTTACCTTCATACTTTACATCTGCGGCCCTAAGAACCACCGAAAATTGCTAAATGTGCTGCAGTAAGGGAAGCTACGATCTTTATACTTGCCTGCTCTCAGTGGCGTTAGCAGAACACATGACAAGGGTAACATCTTGGCGAGTCAATTGTGATTGATTGTCGTCCATAGCAACAGCCACTTACAGTTGGCTCCGCCCACCCCGGTAACGTGTTCTGCTAATGCCACAGCGTGCATTGTGTGCAAAATGAACACGCTATTTTCGGTAATCATATGATGAGACTAGCTGAAGTCAAAAGGTGTTTACGCAAGTGCTAACCGCTATCTTCCATTCTCATTCTGCGAACGGTTCGATACGGCGATATGACAGCTGAGCCAAGTCAAACGTGGTGCAAAGTGGTGCCACGCACGGCACCAAAATTGCTGTCGTCAAGTTTCATCAAAACATTTACATTTTCCTACAATCACAATAATTAATTTGGTATCGACGAAATTTTATTTGCAGCTGCCCATTATTGTTATTCGATTACGTAAATTATTATAAAAGCGTATGTAACTAGAGTTATAATTGCAATGGCTGAAGGTACAGGGTGAGCCAATTAAGTATAGTGGATTTTGTTTTCTTATAACTTTTATAATATAAAATCGATTTTGGCCAAATTTTAACACAGTGTAGAGTCGATCTTGCAATTTATTCTGAGTAAGTTTCATTGATTTCTGGTGCGACGTCTCCGAGAAATCGACGATATACTAGAAACATCGAATTCGGTATGGTGCAATGACTCAAAAACGCACAAACCCAATAGTTGGCATGTTTCTATAAATCGCTAGCGTATGTGACCTTCTTTATTTTATTTGATAGGTAATGAACTTATGCATGTGTGACGTAATATTTGTTACGTTTGCTTTCACTCCACCGGCAGGAGACAGTAACAAAATGTAGCTCGTCATGCCCTGGAGACCAACCAGTCAAAGTTCATCAGGATCTCCTTCTGTTTCCATGAAAGCTATCCTAACAAAAATTTAGTCACAGCTATAGAATTTCTCGCTCTTTCGAATGAAGAAAGCCGCAGTTGCGTATTAGTTACAAGAAAGCGAGGATGTGCGTTTTTGCGTCATTGCACCATACCGAATTCGATGTTTCTAGTATATCGTCGATTTCTCGGAGACGTCGCATCAGAAATCAATGAAACTTGCTCAGAATAAATTGCAAGATTGACTCTACCTTGTATTAAAATTTGGTCAAAATCGGTCATATATTACAAAAGTTATAAGGAAGTAAAATCCACTATACTTAATTGGCTCACCCTGTATATCCAAAATCAAAAGGGAAATAATCGCTAACGCTATCGACGCTATTCTCAAGCAGATAGGAGATCCCAGAACACGATAGAAGCAAAAAATCCGAAGCTATCATATTTTACATTTTATCAAATTTTGTATAAGCCTTTCTGAAGCTCGTTCATCTTCTAAGGTGCAAAAAAAAGAAAAGAAAAAAAAGGTGCATCTTCAATCGTCCAAAAATTGATATTTTGTTGCATTTAGCACAGAAAGTGACTGAAAAGAAAGCAGCGCCTGCTCAGTTTCATTCATACTTCAACTTTTGTCAAACAATCTGACTATTGATTCAATGCAAACGCATGTTTTCTCACTCTTTATTACTCTGCTCTGGCGAAATATGTAGAGGTAGAGCGAAACAGATACAATTGCCTTTTATTCAGTGAACATAAATGACTACCTTAGAGAATGATAGTTAGAAAACGGAATGGTTTCTCCGAATGCTTTTATAGTTCAATGAATTGCTCGACAGCCTGAAGATCTCCAATAGCCAATCAGTGTGTAATGTAAGCGAGAGATAATTGTTTTCTTGTTAACGGCGAAATTCACAATGATTTTTGATTCCATTTCAAATACCCTTACATTTGGATGCGTATTAAGGTAGGGCAAACAGTTCTTTTCAACCCAACGGTTGATGTGTATTGTTCGTCGCCTTTCAACTGCTCGTTTTAGAAAGATTTATGGAAAGCAAACGATAAACGCTAACACGCCATCAGCAGAGCAGGTACGTACGGTGGGTATTTTTTATGCGTTCAGAGTGTTCCACATATATACCTGCTATGATTCTGTTTGCCGAATTTTTATAATGTGCAGCTGATTCTGGATATATTGTGCCACAATATACAGCAAACGTAAAACTTTCGTTCAATCGAGTTTCATTAATTTATAATAAATTGATTAAGTGAAATACACTGGCAGAAACATGTCAGTTAATGTCTAAGAATCGATCGCTGGAAAGTTTACTCGAATTTTTAATGTGTATAGCATCAGAAATAAACTAAACTTTGTCGAACATTATTCGTAGTTCCTTTATACTTTGTTGCAAAATTTGAAAAAAGTTAAACAAAAGTTGTAAAAGCTAAGGCGGACAAAAGATAAAATATCGAACAATTACTTGGGGCGCACTATATACAATATTTTATAAATAGTTTCAATGTGCCGAACTCTGCACTCGCGAACTGTTCCTCCAAGCTCGCATTCTTCCACGGGCATGTCTCCCCGTTCTTTGAACGTCGTTCCTCGTCACTTGATCAGATGCTATCAACGCACTGTTCCATCCCAGAGACTTCTTGAATGATGCCTTGAACTCGCTGCTCATGCTGAAATAAAGATCGGTCTTCGACGATGTCAAGGTTACTATTCTTTCTTAAAGATGGAAACGTAGTGATTGTGTCGGCGGAAGGGAATCCACTTACAAGCACGGTCAATGAACAGGAGGTCAAGGCCCTTATCATCTTGGCTTGCCCCAGAACGTCGAATGAGTACGTAGAAGGGCATCAAGTGGGATAACAATAAGAGAGAATCCAGCGAAAATAATCACTGGTTGAATGATTATATTGAAGTCACCGTGCAAATAATGAACCACGATTTTCTTGAAACATATGCACTCAATGAAGGTTTCCATAAATACGTTTATGACAATTGCATTTAGCAGATAAGTCATTTTTGAGCTTAAACAAGGGGTTAAATTTGATTAGTACCTGATGTAGATGAAAAAATTAATGCCACTGTTGATAATCATCAGCATTCGAATAAATGGAGCGTAATTCGCTCGATCATCAGAGGACATATTGGTGAGAAGCGCGAGTCCTATTCTAGTCGCTGCTTGTAAGATCAAATACATGCTTGCGACCACAACCAGCATTTGGGCAGTTTTTACCTAAATAAATTGCATTAGGGCATTACCTGTTGACCAATATCATCTGTGCCACAAATGTTAGCTATTGGTAAAATTTCTCTACCTGTAAGTTTTTCTTTATTTGAACGATTACTTCAGTCTGGTTAGTCTTCTTGGCATTTCTAAGCTGCAGCGTTATCTCGATAACAACGAGAGCGTAAGCGACGGTGATCGCAATTACCAACACGTTCGATTCCACGTTTTGAAAATTGTAGAAGGCTGAAAGTAAAACAATTTCTTTGCTGACGGAGCACAATTAGCGAGCTGCATTAGTTAACGTGGTCCATAGCAGCTTATGGTTCTTCCATTCGAATACGGTATTCAATTGTACTATATTTCATTAAATACGATATCGTACTGGCAATATCTATTCGATTAGCCTACCATCTGACACTGACGAAACGAGGTTGCAGTTTGGAATGTAAGTTGTCGAGCTAATTCCATAGAACATGAAACCCGTTTCCGTCGCCGACCAAATCCAGGCAACCGGTGCCAACAAATTGGCAATTGTCCAACTGTGAAGGTAGAATTTCAATGGAAACGCAGCCGCAATTAAACGCTCTATTCCAATTATTAGCGCGACGGTCAACGATGCCGACTGACTGTAATGGAATAAAGATGAAGCAGATTTTGTTTTGCGACCGATAAAACATTCCGGAAGGGACATTTCGCAACTGCGCAATGGTGGTCATTTCTGCTCTGAGATATTGGTGACTATCGAACGTTTAAACATATTTTCAATTTAATTACAAGAGTCACAATGAAGATATTATTATTAAAATGCGCTAGTGTGCGCCAGCCTTAACTTATTGCTGTTTGCGGAAAATACATTATTTAATCAAAGAACAAACCCGAAATAGGAAGGAGCCATTTCCAGACAGCAAATCATTTGACTGTTCACTTCAGGAATAGAATACCATAAGCGAATAAGCCGCTTGAATCCAGTGGCTACATAGGAAACGCCAACAATCCAATCGGCAATGGAGAGCTGCGCAATCAAACAGAAGCAACCCGTGTGCAAAGATTTCTGACTCCAAATCGTCCATAGTACAAGAGGATTCGTGACAGTTGCCAATAAGCCGGAAAGAATCAAGCCGACACTCGCGACTTTCGTTGCATTCAGCGTGTCCAGAGATTTGTTCACCAGAATCTGATATGCCGTTTCGTTCATAGAGTTCATATCGTCTGCAATTGAGGCTGATTTATGCGATGAAATTGACGGGGCATGTGAGGGCAGACAGTAACTGAAGAGCTTTACGAAAGACATTCGAAATACGAGCCGATTAAGTGGTCGTTACGTACGGCGGCTATTCCTAGAAAAAGAACTTGAGATAATCTGAACCGAATTGGCGGCAGGCAAGCGATTGCATAGTACCTTCGATCTGCCTTTCAACAATATTGCTTAAAATTTCCCCCGTCAAGTCAATTCGAATGGGTAAGCTATGTTTCGACTAGTCAGTAGAGACAATTTTATGTTTTATTACTGAATCAGGATTTGTCGCAAAAAATTCACAATTTTTTCTCGCCTAAATTCGCACATTTTTTACTATATCATACGTATACCATTATACCATGCCGTATCAATACTAAAGCAATAACCGACAATACAATACCCTAATTTCTGGGGAGGATTGCCGCCAAAATATGAGGGGTCGCAGGACCATCGTGAGACTGTGAGCCTCCCCGACGCCCCTCTGTTTCTCAGATTGCACTACAAGCCACGTGAAGCACGCGTGTGACTTTTTGCAGCAAGTATGCCTACTTTTGGAAAATTTTGTCAAGGAAACAACGGACAACAAGTACATAGGTATGCACTAAATTTGGCTTGCCTCGAGGCTCTCAGGTACTAAAATAAAATCCGCGCTAAAATAAAAACCGCGGGGTGGTTGGTGGTGAAATCCCAAAAGTTCCTCAAATTACAGTAATAAACACTACAATTAAAGCGCATAATCACATAAGAAATTGTTAGATTCCTCGTTCATTATATGGAAACTGCAACCTATATGGAATTAAACCGTCTCTTGAGAACTGGAACAGGAATCAGAACTGACGGATTCGTTCTTTTTGAAACCATTAAAGCTCTGCAAGCGGCATTGGGCATGACTGGTACCAGGGGCGTGGGGGGCGGACGCCCCCTCCCCAGTTTTCGGCCGCCAAAAACAAGAGAGAAGGGTCCCCCCTTATCATTTTTTGAAGGCGCCAGCCCCACTTGGCCTCCACGCCCCCCCCCCAGTTGGTCGGGTCTGCGCACTCCCCTACTGGTACCCTTCCAATGCGGCCGTTAATATCAGCACATCTTTATCACTATCACCACTCATTTTCCCGCGAGACATTTTAGAAACCTCTCGTGATATAAGCTGATGTGGACGCGGTTGACGGATTTAATGTCATGGCTCGAGAGATTCAATTAGCTTTATCCGCAAATTTGCATGCAGACCTGATGATTCAAATGTCATTTTAAACTTTTTTATGTTTATGCAGAGCTTTGAGAGCACTGGGCAACTATTTTTCATATATTATGCAAAGCCAGTTAACATTGGCAGCGTTTCTTTTTCGATGGCACAACTCGCTCAGCACCAATTTCTCGCCTTCTATGTACGTTGCTTAGCACATGTGGACCGGGCAGGCAGGAACCATAACTGGGAAAGGTTGGCACCACGCAGAATCGCGGACCACCTACCGTAATCTTATCCATTATAAATTTTCAAGAACGCTTACATAAAATATTGGGCGGTCAACATTTTTTTGGAGCATACAGAATCCTGCGCTCTAATTAGGCATGCTTGTTGTCCGGGTGTGGCAGGGCCATGCCGTTGGCTTTGGGCTCCCGAGGCCAAACTATGGTGCCCTTTTACGCGTGATGTGCGCCCCTTGGCGCACTACTTGTTGTCGCTGCATAGTGCTACACCATGCAATGCTATTCACTGAAAGAGCGCCCACTCGGTCCCCCTAGACGAGTGCGTTTGGAGGGGGTGCTTGGATTGGGCAACCCCCAAATTTTTACTAATTAGTGCAACACCAGATCCCTAACCACCGGAAGGTGCCTCCCCTCGCGCCCCGATTTTTCGGCGCCAGATGCCGTAACCACATTAAGTCTTGGACTGGAGTCCACATTCTCGTAATACACCCAAGGCTTCCCCTACTTTCAAGGAAGAATGTTGGCGCTCATGTGAAAAGCATTCGGATTCAAATGGTTCAGAATTGGGCTGCAAGCACATCCAGTTTGACATCAGGCAAAACAGAAAGACTATTAAAACGAAAGTAATAAGAAAGTGGGCAATAAAAAAAGAATATTACCTATCTTGAAGAAGTCGCTTTGACTGGCCATCAAAGTAGGAAACTTGACGTCGATTTCTCTACAAAACAATAAACCAAGTAAGCAAAGCAACAAATTAAAGCAATGACGGGAAGGGGAGCTCGCAGGTTCAATTAAGAATGCGGCGCAATTTGAATCACTGATCAGCTACAAGCCCTCAGGGATCAATCTAAATAGTCAGCGGAAATATTGTCTTTTCTCGGCTGAGAGAAGAGGCATAATAATAACGTCAGATAAAATTGATAAATTGACAATAAGAGAGAGACGATTCTGAGACCGAATGCAATATTTCAATCGCAACATAATCGAAGTACGGAAACTTTTTTTACTGATATCAGAAAAAGTGCTCATCACAGTCATGCGTGTTTGGTGTCGTAGTGATACAATTACTTTTATACAAGCGTGATATGTAATTTCCGGGATCGATCAAGGCTACATCCGGAGGGTCAAATAATTTTTTCCCGTGAGGTATGAGTGATCTAATTACGTAAGGAATAAAGTCACAATTTCACGCAATTTGACGATGGAAGAGATTGCACTGACTTTATTGCGCAATTCGCAATAATAACGACTATCGGAGTTTCTCGAAAATACGCCCCTCCGAAAATACGCCCATGGGTGTCCGTATTGACATAACTGAGCCCACTGGGTTTATTTTCGAAATGATTTTCCGAACATACGACCTCCGCCTCACTACGATACGGTAACGCTGGTAAGATACAAGTGCTGCGTAAAAAGAGAAAACAGTAGGAAAACACACTTTTCGTAAATACGCCCGGGGTTTATTTGTGGGAAACCCCGGTAAAGGTAGTTGATATCTTCATAATACAAGTTAATATAGCGCAAAAGTGGTGATCGCGTCAAATTATCAAAGAATGAACATACCTCAGTAACTAATAGTCCAAAAATAGAAGCTTTTAGCAGAAGCCGTAAGAACGTTACCCGAAGTCCTATCATTCATTGCTCGAAGATCAGATGAAAAAGCATTTTATCAAACCGAAGAATGATGTACTTAACGCTTCGAAGTGCTCTCTTTTGTACATGTTGAGAAGGAAGCGATACGAAATCTAAAATACTTTCTCTATTCATCCTCATACATAATGAATATCTTTTCTTGGCTTGTACATAAGGAGATATCGTGGGTGAACTTGTGAGATGGTGATCAAACATTGATTATTTTCCACCGCAGGCAGAAAACATTGCCTGGCTTTGATGACCTACTCAGGGCCCTAGTCCTCATATACTGTATCTCACTGAACATACCTAGGGCCACCGTGTCAGCCACTGGGGCGCTCCGGTGCTCGAGTCTTGCGCCGTCTTTGACAAGGCACCCCTTTGTAACTGGCCGCTATCGGTCGCCCTTGTGCTTCAGGACTATCAGCACAACTTTGGAAAGGCTCTCAACGTACCTCACACAAGTTTATCTGCGCCCATGCAGAACATGGTGGTTTTCTTCCGGCATAGTCTCGGCTACATGAGACACCAGGGGCCTGTTTCATAAAACTGTTGAGAATTGAGAATTGAGAAATTGAGTTTGCTTTAGCACATGAAGAATTGA
>JAQGAX010001723.1:0-10393 GCA_034698105.1 Plectus exinocaudatus | reverse complement strand
CCCATCCCCCCAGATCCCCCCCCCCGGTTACAGGTATGATGTACAGTATAGTTCAAAAAATATTTCAAGCATTGGCGACAAAAAGTACTATTTATCTGCATCGTTAATGGAGAACGAATGTAATAATTTTACTAAATTTTTATTGAAATACCTGAAAATAATATTGCTTGCTGCGGCAAAGTTCTTTCCATAGTAAATCATGGGCCAAGTAGGTCGAAACAGTTGTCTATCGAAGTAGGAAAATGTGTTCTTGCAATAGCTCGCGTGGTTTTCAACCGTCCATGGACAAATATTTGGATAAGAGGAGGAGCCCGAAGGAAAGAAGGAATCTGTTGAGCCGTTCACGCATGACGGTAACGTCATTTCAGTGCAAGTCTGTAAAAGAGTAATTCAATTATTTCACAACGGCGAAGGGAAAGGCGGAGGAGCTGGCTAAAGGGCGCGACAAAGTTCGACGATCGACGGTCGAAATTCCCTCCCATGCAATTATCAAGAATGTATAATATACTATTCAATCGTTCTCGGTAATTGTATGCATCTTTCGATGAATTTTTGAATACCGCATTTTGGGATATAGTTGCACTGAGTTACTACTGTATTTCGAAAATACGGTACCTTACCTGCCAAGGCCAGCTAAGATTTGCATATTGCGCTGACTGGGCTAGTTGTTGCGTGCAAATCGGGCTGACTATGTTGGCGCAAACGCAACCAGTCCGCGCGCCCGTCGAGTTGGTGAAGACGTTCACAAGACTATTGAAGGCTGCGGCCAGTTGCTGATCTGTTACTTGCGGTGTCACAGTAAAGTTCAGATATGATGAGCAGGCAACCTGAAATCCAACGTACGATAATAGCATGAAAATTTAGTCTCAAGGAATGGAAAACCTTGTCGAGCTAATATGCGATAGTTAAATTAGTCAGTTTATTGCCTTATATCAGATTATGTTATTCGTTCCTGATTTAAAATTCCTATTAAGTTCTCCATATGCCTGTAACTGAAAACAGGACGCATAAAATTTTAGTTTCTGCCCCAAACTAATTCTAATAGAAGTGCATCTAGTTTTTAATCACTTTAAAAATTGCAAGCCGCGAAGTATATAAGAACTATCTGGTATTACATTCCTTTATTTTTTCAGAAAAATAGCGAAGAGAAAGGTCAAGAGCAGTTCTTCGTGTTAAATGTGCATAATGGATAGTTTTCACTCTCATAATTGTGGATTCAAGAAGCGAGGGCCGATGCTTTTATTAGAATGAATACAACGAGCACGATGAGCTGAACGATGCAGCACATTTCTACAGTAAGGATCCACTACAGTTACCCATTACAGTAACGCTCAGTTTCACTTGTACGACTGATAAACGTTACCTTTGCGGGCCACGCTGGCACAGGAATCGGGCCTAGGAAGGTATTCGAATATGGATAATCAACCATGGCCATGGAAACCATCGTATCCTCGATGTAATTGATCAGCCAGGCGACGTCGGAGGCTTGTTGAATGAGCATATTCGAGCACAAATTGAACTGAGAATTCAAGAAACTGCGGCCGTTGGCTGAAAAAAAAATTGCTCTCGTTGCGGATGGACTATATTTTCAAACAGTATATTCAGAAGTCTCATTTGGAATAATACAGCAGTATAATTACTTCCCATCTCAATTATTCTATCGTATGGTGGATACCACTTTCTTGACAAAATCCGGAGTTTTCATATTGCGCGCATCCGCTGCGTATCTTCTTACTTACTTTAGCCGATGCGCTGCGCATATGCTGCATATGATAGAACAGAGAAGGCAGGAAAAAATTTCACTGTAAAAAAAAGATTTTCATTTTCTCACTTGAGTTGGCGAGATTGACCAGAGCCGACCATGCTCTTTGAACGGTCGCCGTGTTACAGCCGGCATTTTGGAATGTCCTTCCGGTAATACCGTAGTATGAGGCGGGATCGGGCATGCCGTCGAAGGTGCCGTACGCATTCAAGAACAGCAGCACGGGAGCTGATGATGCGTGAGCACTACATAATTGAAGATATCAACAACTTACAGTTTACGTTTGTGAGAAATTTCCTTCCCTGGCCTCGTTTAGAGAGCGCAAGTCTATTTTTCCGAAACGTCTATGACGATATATTAAAGCAGTCCAGTGCGATAACCCCTTTTTAGTTAAAAGCGCCTATCAAACTGTTCCTCACCCGAGAACGTGCGTCCGAAAACGAGTGCTAAATATTATCTTCTGGTTTTTGATGATTATCAATGACATGCACAAATTTTCGTGGTTAAGAATGCCACCTAAGTGCTCGTCAGCGTCCGAAAAATTAAGCTGCTCACCCGACAACAATATGTGGGTACTTCATTCGGAACCAGGCAGCGAGCATGCCGCCATAAGACCCGCCGAAAGCGATGACGGGTGAGTTCACAGCTCCGGTTACATTGAGCGATAGACCGTTGCCCTTCAGATACGTGATCAGTACTGCATAATCGGCTATCGCTTGTTGCGAGCTCAAGTAACCAATATTGGCCAGAGTCGACGTGCTGGTAGCGGCATTTCCGAAAGGAAACGACTTTCCATAGTAACGATGCTCTGCAAAGACCACAGCGGCGCCGAAGTTTGGCGCCAAATCCCACATGATTCCCTGAAAGTGTCTGCTTGAGCAGAGAATGACGAGTAAGGCAAAATAAGGAAAACGAATATAGCGAATTACATTATTATTACTTTTATTGACAGTGCATCTTGCAGTCATTAGTCTACAGTATATCAGAAATGATATGGTCGTGAGTGGGCGCATACATGTAGCAGGCATTGGATCTGGGGGTATCTGGTCTCTTTTCCTGAAAGTTTGGGGGTTCAGGCCTTTTCTCGCAAAAAGTCAAATTTTGGCTGAAAAATGCTAACTTTAATACTAAAATTTTATGTACTAAAAAACACTGAAAGTACTAAAAAGATTTCTTATACTAGAAACTTCAAATCATTAATATTAAATACATTTCTTGAAAGTATTTCCTCCTCGGTCTGTACTGCTCACAATACCATTGCCTCAATTTATGGATCACTCTTCATAAGTTTGCGGGAAGCGTACCGTATTGAGCGCAAAACTTTCAAGTTCGCCTTCATTACCGCAGTAGAAGAAAATTGGCCCACCAGGTGTATAGCTGTCAATATTGATGAAATATCTGAAATTGAACTTTTAAATTTTACGTCAAAGACAGTAACTAGAGAATTAATGACCATGCACATTAAATTGCAAATGTCAAATACATCTTCCAAAAAAACTCTAAGATTACCTGAGATTGAAGGTTCGTGGATCGATGTACGAGAAATGATCAACCGGCACCGAATAGTACAGCTCAGTCCACTTGTAATTAGGTGATGACGAATCACGCTGTGAAGAAAAGCGCACAACTGGATCGACAGCCTGTTGCCAATGAAACGCAGAGGAAAGAGAATTTCCAGCGATGATAAGAATGCATATTCGTAAAATAAAATCTATGAATCGCTGCAACATCGCGACGCAGTTTGATGCACAAAGCGTCTTTCCTAAAGAAGAGGAAAGGACACTTAGTGCGTTGTGTTTTATTATAGCGGTGTAGTACACACACGGCAAAGTGATCGACGGCCAAGGCAGACGGCACGGCAGCAAATGTAAACATGAATTGCACAAGCGCACGCTGCAAATATATCTGGCCTAGACGGGCCTCGCAGACTGTTTGCTACGGCGTTCGGTAGATTTGACAAAACAGTTCTCGTCAGCAACAAAATGTTGCGACTTGTCAAACTCGCTATTTGAATTGACAAATATCGATACATATAATGTGTCATAACCGCAATGTCTATATCGATTTACTACCGACAAAGCAATCAAACAGACCTGTCTAAAGCAGCTAGAGAAATCAAGACGGCTTTCAATAGTATTGGCGAAATCGACTTAAAGTAGGCATTTGTCGCCACTTGGAACAACGTTACAATGTACGGAGCGGAATGCTATGCTCGCTGAACGCTAGCACGTGGCCGAAACACGTTTCAAATCATCGTTACAACCGATTGCATCAAATCTTTCGCCATATTCTACTATACAGCAGCGTTGCGTGGACCACGAACGTCGGCCTGAGCGGCAGCGGTGGAAACTGTGCGGGACTGGGCGGAATTCCGGCGACCGCCGGATTCTATGCGGGAGACGGACGTAGTTCCTATACAGTTCCCGGATCTTGTACGGCGGAAATTCTGTCCGCCACCGACCGAAGCAACGTAAATATTGGGGAATAATTTGGGAAAATGGGTTTTCGAAATCGACTCCGTCGACATTCAATCGGTGTTGTTCAACGCGAACTCCGGAACTCTGACGCTAACATCGAGCGAGCTCTGTTGACATGAACAGCAATGTGGCGATAGCAGTTTCAGGACCTTGCGTCCCCCTTCACAAGCCGATATGACTTGCCGATTCGAAAATATTGCCGACGTGCGGGAGTGTTTCTTCTCATTTGCTTTGATGGTGGACGAAAGCAGTCGGTTCGTCTTATCAAGCACTTATGCTCGCCCACTCTAACGCCAAATGAAACACAGCACATGTGAGGTGCGGCACTATCTCGATTTCGATAAGGTTGCATCGCACACAGAAGCATAACGACTCCTCAATCGTCACTAGCGCTTTCTTTTGAGCTGGGTTTGCAATGCTCCGACAACTTCCGACCGACTTTCGAAACTTCAACAACGCTTCAGTTTAGTCCGTCGGTCGGCCGCGATCTGAGGGAGGCGTGATTATGTTCGCACAAGGTTTTACCACGATCTCTCAGGTAAAGGAGGGTAATGTATGGGCAGCCAGCAAGCGAGCGCCCATTTTTCCTTTCTATTCAGGCTAGTCGGACAAGGTCGGTTAGCGCAATGGAACGGGGGGAATGTCCTGTCCGACCGAACGACCATTGGTCGGAAGCGGTCGGTAGATCGGACGCAGTCTGAACATTGCAAACCCGGCTTTACTGCAGAGCCTATTGACGCCGATCCGAACATGCGAACGTTCATTTTAATTCTACTTTGTTTCGTCTGCTCCGCTTTTGGTTCCAACTGCTATGGACACGACGGCTACACCTACCCGTCGTTATCTGCCTGCCAAACGGGTTGTGATTTCTTCGTCGAACCCGGCTGCATCTGCAACCCAGATCCAAATTCTAATGATTGGATTTGCCAGTAAGTGCATTTCTAAGTATTCGAAAACTGCAAATTAGCGGCCACTTGAATCACAAAGAACACCAAATACATTCGCCACCATCAAAATAAAATTGGTGCTAGATTTTAATATTCAAATGTGACGAATGCGCACTGATTTTTTTATAAAGTTTTGAAGTGAAGTCTTGAGCTCATTTCTTTGGACATTACTAACATTTCTAATGTCTGCCATTTGAGTGACATTTCAAAAACAACAACATCTGCACCACAGCATCCGTCCTGTGCTCGAGACTGGACCTACTATTCAAAATCAAACAAATGCTTCAAAATTTTCGGCGGCTCGTTTGATGGTATTGCGACAACAACTTGGACAAGCGCAATGCAATACTGCAATCGATTCAGTAGAGGGCACCTCGCCTCGTTTCATTCCGACGATGAAATTTCCTTCGTTGTCGGTGGGTTTTTTTAGGTCACATCTGGGATGGGCTCAGCTACTTCTAACATGGTGTATGCTACTTGAAAGACCGCCCCTATTTTAATGAGATGTGCTCGAAAATTTTCGAAGGGTTATATTTAAACATGCGCGACATTGAATAACTGAATCTATTTTCGAAAAAATTCTCTCTTGCTTTCACTTGTCACAAGAAAATTTTATAAAACGTTTAAAAAACAAAGAGGGGTGGTCTTTCGGGTATCCTTGGAACCCCCTAACGGCTCAGCCTACAGTTTATTTTGCAAAAATCTCAAAAAATTGATTTTCTGACCAAAATTACGCAAACAGTTTGGACTTTAGAATTAGCGTCAATAGCATTATCATATGACGATGGATATGGAGCACCAATTCACACCGGACTATCGTATGGATCGAATAACTGGGCCTGGGTGGACGGCTCTCGCTTGACGTACACGAAATGGTTCAACAATCAGGAAGCAGTAAACAACTCCATTGCAAGAAGAAATCCAGCAGGAATACTTTATACTCAACGTGGTTACACCAGCACCATGCATATGACAGACTATTATACTCGTTACGCTTTTGTTTGCCAGACTCCCCCAATAAGCGAGGGGTGATAAAGAAGAAAGAACGCTGTTAGGGCCAGAGCATGAGCCTCAGCTCGGGGACCAGTGCCTTGATTATCCAACTGGGGAGGGGGGCGTAAGGTCCCGATCATTAGCTTAGAACGGGACTGCATAATCGTACCGTATGCGTGAGTGTAACAGACTCACATCAACACTTTTATCATATTACCTGCGAATTAAATACAATCATAGTGCGTTATTATGTTGCAAAGTCAAACAGCACCAATACAAATAAATAATCAACAGATCTGAATTGCCAAAATCACCAAAAAAAATCACTACGTGGCGAATCACTACGTGGCGAAACTGTTTTCTGGACCTTCTCGAGGGGGAGGGTCAGGCCAGGGGAGGTCCGACCCCCCCTAGACCCCCCGGTTACACCTATGCTTAACGGGGACGGGAAATACCCCATCCCCGTTTCCCGTCCTCGAAATTTGGTTTTCTCTCCATCCCCGATGCAAACTATTGGCTTTTCCTATTGCTGTGATTCAAAATGCTTATCGCATTTGCTTTGATGGTGGAAGAAATTAATCGGTTCTTCTTTCGCTGCTATCGGGCACTAACACTTTTCTATCTCGATAAGAGTGCGTCGCTCATTGAGACTGTTCGATCGTCACTCTCTTACCGAACAACCTATTGACGACGATTCGAAAATGCGAGCGTTCCTGTTAATTGTACTGCATTGCATGCAATGTGCCGTGTTTGCTGACAGCAACTGCAATGGATACGTTGGACAAATTTACTCTAATTCTAATTCTTGCCAGGAACAGTGCGTAAATCATAATGAATTGGGCTGTTACTGTTCATACTCTTATTCAAGTGATGGTGAAAATTATGTTTGCCGGTAAGCGCACTCCTGCATTATTCATGACGCTAACCAATATCCACAAGGGCAAGCAATGACAATGACCCAATCATTTTTTCAATACCTAAAATCCTGGCGTTAAAATAAAAGACGGGAGATTCTAATTTCCTCCTCTGCGCGATAAAAAAATGTGGGCTAGTGGGCATAATTTAAAAGCGGAAGTGGTAAGAGTGTTCCTTACCGTTTTCCGTTTCTTTCTACCGAGTTGGACCAAAAAAATGTTGCCATTATCATTATTGTCAAAAATCAGTAGTGCCCTTACCATTTTCCGATAATTTGGAAGTAAAGCCTTGAGCTGTTTTCATCTGACGTTACTACCATTTCTTACGTGTCTTTGCCAGACATGTGCACGGGTTTGGCCGTAGGGGGGGGGGTATGGCGGGTATTCTAGGGGGTATATACCCCCCAGCCGGCCGCCTATGAGAAAACACTGTACTTCCCCCTTATCATTGCAATTTTTCTCATACCCCCCAACTCCAAAGTACCCGGAGGTATGAGACCCCTTGGGGGGGGGGGTATATACCCCCCCCATACCCCCCCGTGCACATGTCTGGGCTTGAGAGTAAGGGAAGGTCACTGTGAGGCGGCACAACTAAGGCATCTTCCTTCACCCAGAATTCAAACCCAGTTCATAATATTTCCCATTCAATATTTTTTGAGGTTATTTGCAGATCTTTTTAGGGTATCAATCGAGAGTACCATTTGTTTGCATCCTAGCACGCATATTCCAATTTATGCTATTGATATTGGTTTTTATTAAAATTAAAATTGCAATGCACATTCGGATTGGCGTCACTTCTGACAATGTCGGTCAAGGCCGGATTATACTTCTGCCGCACGCCGCTGCGGCACGCGGCAGCCAATGCAATTACCAAGAATCTATGCCGCATGCGGCACGCCGCTGAGGCTGTGCAATTTTTGGATTGCACTGTCGCCGCAAGACGCGCAGATTATTGATTGATCCGCTGCGAGCGCACAATTTTGGATTATACTTCCGCCGCAGCGGCGTGCGGCAAAACGCTGACTTTGCGGCGCCGCGAAAGTAGGACCCTGTTCTACGCGGCGCGCGGCGAGCGCTAAAAAAATCGTCGAAATTCATCGATTTCGGTGATTCTTTTTGCTTTTATGGTATTTTTTGATCAAAATAGAACTTTTTGACATGTTTCAGGTTGTTTGCGCGCGTTTTGACCAAAAATTCTTTTTTTTCGTTTGCCTTAATATCAGCTGCGGTAAATTTTGGATTATACTGTCACCGCAGCCGCGTGCGGCACGCCGCTCGCGGCGAGAAGTAGAGTTTTATGTCAGTGTGCCAAGCCGCACTGCCGCGCGTTTCCTGCGGCGTTGCCGCAGCCGCATGCCGCAGCGGCGTGCGGCTGCGGCGGAACTATAATCCGGCCTTTATTGTCAGGGTTGACATATTTTGCATATTCAAAGCTTATTTTTGACTTTTTTGGAACTAAATTTACGAAACGGGGAATTCGGGGACGGGGTAAAATGAATTTTCGGTGACGAGGAAGACGCCATATTTCGGGGACGGGGACGGGAATTCCCTGTCCTGTTACAACCCTAGTTCGTATTCTTTCGATGTCTCCCTAATACTTCCGTTTGTTCAGGAGAGTCAATAATAACACAGTCTTCTGGAACCGCACTTGGACCGACTATCAAGGAGGATTCGGTGATGGGTTTGGTTCAGACAATAATTATTGGCTCGGGCTTGACCTTATACACTTGCTTCCGACAAAAGACTCAAATGTTTCTCTAAGAATCGAAACTGTTGGACAGCGGTGCAATCATTCAGTCATAGGTTCAGATTGCGATTTCGACGTAGGATTCGACCCAAATGTCTTCCTGTATAGTGATTATCATTCAGTGCATGTAAGAATTGTATTTTTATTTCAATTCTTTATTTAATTTACTTTGCTAGTAATAATTTCTAAATATGAAATAACGAAACCGGGCGGTACAGTAATTCGCACTTCAAAAATGCCTTCAAAAATCAATTGTTTTTGCTAGTCGACCGCACTCTACCGCATACGGTATTTCAATATTTTTTGAAATACTGCATGCGGTTCCACGCCATACAAAATACCGCCACGGATTACAGCGTGGCGGTTGATTTGCCGCATGCGGGTTCAATGGCTAGCAAAATACAGGGTGGGCCACGAAGGTATGAAAGGTTTTGTTTGCTTATAACTTTGACAGTTCTGAACCGATTGCAACCAAATTTTATCACTAGGTATAGTAGACCAAAGAATTTTATTGTATCAAGTTTCATTAATTTCTGAAGCAAGCTCTCTGAGGTATGAAGCATTTTATGAAAAGTGATTGAATTCAATGAATTTTCACGAAATGCTGCAAGTGCACCAGTTATTGATAGAACATTTTTACCACTCACGTTTAAGCGGGTTTTCCTTTTGAAAATGCGTTCAATTCTGTAGATTTGGGTAAATTTTCGTCAACTTTGCAGTGATACAAACGAAATGAGAAGAAAACAAAATTTGCCTGGCCGATCAACTCCCTTATGCCAGCAAAGAACAGTCGAAATTTTTTGAAATGTTCGAGTGCCATCGTAAGAGCCTTAGCAACAAAAACCTAGCCACTAGTGCAGAAATGTATGCTCTTTTGCTTGGCACACTTATGAACACGCTTATATTTCTTGAATACTAGTTAAAGTTTATTACTCACAGGCACGCTATAGAATTGGATTGTTTTTATAAAATGCCTTGTTCCTCAGAGAGTTTGCTTCAGAAATCGATGAAACTTGACCCAATAAAATTCGTAAGTCTACTCTACCTTGTGATAAAATTTGGTTGAAATCGGTTTAGAACTGCGAAAGTTGTTAGCAATCAAAACCTTTCATACCTTCGTGGCCCACCCTGTAGTATAAATGACGTTACCGCACCGCATCCTGAAACCAAAGTATAAACCAGCTTAAGTGTGCTGAAATTCAGTAACGTATGATTTCTGATGGTCATCGTTCCTGTAGTGAGATCGACGATCCCGCTGGGGTGCGTACCGTATTTTATCGTAACCATTATGGCGGAAGGTGTTTGGTATATCAGCGGACACTGTGTTTTTAGCTATGAATTAAGTTTCCTGGAAAGAATTAATTAATTAAAGAAAAAAATTAAAAAATTAAAAAAAAGTAAATTAAAATTAATTAATTAATTAATTAAAGAATTCCTGGAAAGAATACGGCACTAATTTTTTTCAATAATGAAACCGCAAACCTTGCAAGCTATTCAATTTGAGACTTTTTATGTGATTCAGGTACAAAATGAACATCACCGATACCAGTTGC
>JAQGAX010001722.1:0-10396 GCA_034698105.1 Plectus exinocaudatus | reverse complement strand
GCTACTAGTTCTGCGGCCACGCGACGCGATTCATAGTTAGGTGGGGTAATAAACGTTGCTAAATTGACGTTAAAATTCAAGCCCAATCCCAATCATCATTAATCTCGCCTGCAGCAAAGTCTGGCCGTCGTTGCGGACGACAAGTTCCGTCGCCGAGCAGCCAACAAGTTCCAGTGCCTAGTCAATCAGATGACGAAGGGTCCCGAGAAGAAGACCACTTCCAAATCTGTCGAAAAGCTCAACGTCGTCAGTCCCCAGCCGGCGGCTGCGAAACCACCGCCCACTCCGTCGAGCCGGGACAAGTCACCAGCGGCCGCCCGCTCCAAATCGCCCAGTCTCCTGACGCGTCTTCGCGATCGGTCGCCAGCCAAGGCGCGCTCGCCTGCCATCAGCGAACAGAGCACTGCGTCGTCATCGAAGTGAGCATGGCATTCAACATTTATACTCCCTCGCTATAGTTAATTTCACCTACAGATTAGTACAGGGGCGGCGCCAGAAATCGAAGGTTGGGGGTGGAAATCCAAAAGACGGGGGGGGGAATTCAAAAGACGGGGGAAAATGCAACATTTTCTTCACAATTTTCAAAAATTTTCACAATTGTTGGGGGGAATCCGAAAGACGGAGGGATTCCCCCCTCCCGTCCCCCCTAGCGCCGCGCCTGGATTAGTATTGCAATGTGAAAAAGCAAAAGCTCGCAGCAAGCAAATTACTTCTCTCTGACCCTATACTGGGCAAAAGCCAACTTTTATAACCCAATGTTTATCAGTGTCCGAGCCCAACTATCATAAGTGTACTGTAAAGTTCCGTCAGCAAATACTGCTTTGAAGCATTGATATATCCGATTATATTGCAGAAATCTGCTCAGTCCGACAGATGCCGAACGACCGGCGTCGGTCATCGACGAGCGCCGGCGCAGTTCACCTGCTCGCCCGCTCTTCTCTCGCACGAAGCAGACAGGAGAAGCGAAGCGGCCCGCCTGGAAAGTCTGACTGGCTGGCTGATCGTCGATTTGTTGATCGCGACTACTGTACATAGGGCGTGTTTTTCGCCATCTACTTCACGCAAATGCATATATTTGTTGAGGAATGCAGCGGCGTGTGCAGAATCAGACCCAAAGAGCTACTGTCCAAATTGCAACGGTCAGTGCTAAGTTTGGTGGAGCAAATCTTTCGGGCTTCCGTGGCATTCTTTCGTTGAAATGTGGAAGTCTCTGCCCCAATTGGGAGATTCTGCGCATTCCGTTGCTGACACTGTTTTTTTGACAAATTTTTGCCGACGGGTGACGGCCGAAGTGGTTTTTTGTGAAATCGAGGCTGCTCTCTGTCTGTCTGTCTTCTATTCTTTGCCTCGTCAAATCCTTGCGCTATTCAGGCGTTTTATTCTCTACTTTTTTATACATTTGAAAATATGATTAAAGTAATAAGCGAATAATATTTTACAATGGTACGTGAATTGTTTACTGGTCGTTGCTTCTTGTCGAATGCATTGTGATGACGACGTACTTTTGCTTGCCGTCAACATCGACAGTGATACACGCTCAGCTAATGGTATTATGGTAGACTTTCTAGTCATGATGGAAGCGACATGGCCTCTTTTTTAACGTATGATTACAGTAAGTGTTTGTATGTGACTGCGTGTTGGCCGTGTTGCACCATGATAAACTTTTTTCACATAAATATGTTGAGGTGGAGACATAGCATGGGACGGACGGTATTCGCTTGGGACGAATGTAACTTCACACCATAATGGAGTACAACTTTGCAATGCAGCTGTGCCAGAAGCAAAATTCGCTATCATCAAGCAGTCATCATTATCAAATCGGTGCGAAAACTGAATGACACTTGGCTGCCAAACCAGAGGAATGCGTGGGGATCCACAGGCGGGTTTGCAACTTTGAAGGGATGTATTTTTCGGATTTGTTTCGGCTTTTTGGATTTTTGCGGGTGTGCACCACCAAAACCCCGGTCTTGTCTCCTCTAGTTGACCGCGACCAAAACCCGCATCTGCGCCGCTCTGCACCTGGGTCATGCGAATAATAAAGAACACAGAATGGAGCAGTGACATGTCCTTACCCCGGACAACATGTCCGAACCATGGAACATCTCTAATATCGTGTTCCTGACATATCTGTAACCGAGGTCCGAGGCCAGAGGGTCAGACCCCGGGTCAGAGGGGGTTGACCCCCTGGACCCCTCTAGTTACAGGTATGGTTCCTGATGACGCTGCAAAGCGTCTAGTGCTTAGAGCATTTTTTCCTTAGGTTTAGATTTATTTAGATCCTCTACGCACGTTCACGTCCGCTGGCACTGTTTTCAGCAGAGGGATGAAACAGATTGAGTTACAGACAGTTGCCTTGAGAGCCTAAATCTTTCTTCGCCGTGGTTTCATCAACATGTTGTTCGAGATGTCCCATGACCGGTATACGGTCACAGTTCCCTTCTGCATTCTTCTTATTTTCATGATCCTGTACCACATCATGACGCGAAGCGTCTGGTGCATAGAGTAACTTTTTCTTAGGTTTAGAGTTGTTTAGATGCGCTGCGTACATTCAACGTCTGCTGTGCACCGTTTCAGCAGAGGGACGAAAGGGATTGGTTTACAGACAGTTGCCCTGAGAGCCTAGACCTTTGTTCGCCCTGGCTTCATCATCACAGCAGGTCACAGCGCGCAAACGTCGGCCAGTGAGTCCGCCAACTAATACCCTCCGTTGTTTGAAAAATGGGTAACATTCAACTAAACAACAAAGGCTCGAAACAACAGTCCCAGTCGAGAACGCTGGGTAAGTGTTCATTTATGTCAACCACTCGAGCAATGGACAATCTTGAGCGCTTTCGCGAACCGGTACTAACTATTGGCTGCGGGACCGATCATCTTGACTATCGTAACCGATTAGCTTTGAAGCGTAAATCGTTAAATGCGACTTTCACGCTACACGCGAATGCTCGCACGTCTGGGGCAAAATTTAAAAAACCTAATGCCATTAAAATTGCGGAAATTTCGGTGATTGGTCAGTTGTGACCAAACATGGATGCGGAAACTTTGGGGGTATTCTAGCTACCAACTCGAGAAAAACCTAAACCCCTGAAAATTGGCCGAAAATTTTAAAAATTAGGCGCAAAATTGACTGAAATTCAAATTTTCGTACTAAAATTCAAAATTTTCCCCAAAAATTTGAATTTCTAAAGGTTAACCCAGCACATTTCAGAAAAAATTTGAACCCACGCCAACATCGATACCCCTGTTACATGTACATGTATGGTTATGAGTGACATGTCTGTCACAAACGTGCGTTGTGACGTCACAACTGAATGACGTCATTCAATCGCTGTATGACGTCACTTCTGACCAATAACTGCATTCCCGCCATTGTCATGACAACAGTAATGTGAAATAGACCCTGGTGGCAACCGAGTTTTTAGAGAAAGCGCTAGAGAAAGAAATGGAAGAGCAGAAGCTGAGATACAAGCCGGAGAGTTTGGACGACCTCATAAAGAGGACCAGCTTCAATCGCAAAGAGCTCAAGCGGCTTTATCAAGGATTCAAGCAGGTTAGCTTACAATGATATTCTCGTACATATTGGGGGCAGTCAAAAAACGAGTTTTCAACCTATCTTCACAAATGTCTCTCGGCAACAGAATATTCACCGCGTCTATCGCAATTGAAATTGCCAATTTTTGAATTTATGAATTTTGGTTTATGATTTTTGGATAGCTGATTTTTTGAAAAATTAATGAAAGATTCCCTGACCGTAGATAACGAGGTAAAAACTGATGATAAGGAAGTCTTCAGAATTGCCCTAATGGCTACGTCACTGTGGTGCAGTTCAAGCAAATCTTTCAACAAATGTTCTGCATTGGCGCTTATTCGGGTTCGATGTTTTTCTTTTCCTTTGCTATTTGATTCCTAACGCGACCAATTTCAGATCCATCGGTTTATGCACAATTGGTGTTCGACACATTCGACGAAGATGGAAATGGAAGGATCAGTTTTTCGGTGCAAATTTTCTCCTGCAAGCGATCCAATAATTTGTGCTTTATGTATGTGGGACCTATTTCATAAAACCTTTGAGAGCTCAGAATTGAGTTAGCGTTATCACAACAGTTTTACGAAATAGGCCCCTGGAGTATAATTTTTTATCTCGGTGATTGAAGAGTGTTTGACAGAATTTTTTTTTAATCAATTGTGTTGGCTTTGCATGCGATGCAGACTTTAGACAAAAGAGAAATACCGTACCACCGGCGTAGGATAGCGGCCTTTCTAGATAAAACCAAAAACGGCAATTTTAAAACAGTTGTTTTGGAGTGATTCACAGCATAAATGAATCAGGCAGACAGCGATTCGGGCGAAAAATGTGGAAAGCATTTCTATAACCATAGCTTGTTTTACTGCAGGAGTTTGCCGAAGCGCTTTCTGTCCTGAATCACGGCACTGTCGAACAACGGTTGGAATGGATCTTCAATCTGTATGACAATAAACACCGGCGTTACATCGACGAAGAAGACTTTGTCCGTGTTGTTTGCGCCGTTTATGAGTTGATGGGTGTCCAACTCCATCGCTCAAAGGACGCCGCAAATCTCAACGAAGTTAAGCAGCATGTTCGGCTCGTGTTCAAGGTAAGTTCAGGATTACATGTAACAGGTATCGAACGTTGGGGAGAGGTTCAGGAAAACGTTTTTCCCCAACCCATTTTTCCAAATCCTGTCGGACCCCTTAGGGGTTATATAACCTCCCATAACCCTCACGCCCAAATCTACCCTTCCTCATGAGAAGTGGGAACACAATTAAACCACTGTATCTGAGGACTTTCTCAAAATCATTCCCAAAATCTGTATTGAAAACATTTAAAAAGAGTAAATGTATGTATTCATTTGGAACGGTTCGTCGACCCTTCTTTGATCAGTGTTTATCACCGCGTTGGAAACGCGAAAACGTTTCTGGACTTTCTCGGGGGGGGGGGGGAGCCAGGGGGGTCCGATCCCTGGCTGGGGGAGGGGGTGACCGCCCTGGACCCCCCTGGTTACAGGTAAGCTGTGCGCTGACTATTCCAAGCATTGTTTCCCACCGCTATTAATCTAAAGGTCGATGCAAACCTGCAGTTTATATTTGCTTATGTATTTTTGGTATTTTTGAGTATTTCTTTTTATCTATGCTGCAGAAAATGGATCGCAACGGAGACGGACAATTTACGCTGAGCGAGTTTATTGACGCGTGCCATGAATTTACCAATTTGGAACAGTCTCTCGACATTTTCAAGACAGTCTGGTAGAGTGACCTGCGCAGTGATCGATTATTGCTGATCCAGAAAAATTGTCTAACATATTATTGGTCTACCATATTTTGTTGCTGGTTTGAAATTCAAATAGGACTCTAAGTATTCAACAAACTTGAATTTCTGAGCAGACGTCAATAAATTGACCCAATTACAAACGTATAATAATGGAACACAGGGGCATATTTCATAAAACTATTGTAAGAAACTATTCAAAATTATTCATAAAAGCGCGGTGATTGGTAAGAAAACCGGATATAACTGGAAATAACCGGAAATAACTGAAAATAACCGGAAAATGGCCAATCATCACGCTTCCCGCAGTTGTAATTACAACTGTTGTAAAAATTTTATGAAATAGACCCCAGTATTTGCTGTCAATTCACTTTGCTGGCGATTTGATTATTAGGGGGGCGGGAGTATTCCCCCGATTTTTTGAAATTACCAATCCTTGCCCCTCAATTACCCCAGTTGCCCCCCCCAGTTACCATATTTGTGCGCCTGGCCGTGACAGTTAAGTGCATTTTAAGTTTTACGCATCGTACATACATTGTTTATTGTTAACACATTTGTTTGTGCACATCTTTATATTAAAAAATTTGACGGCGCTGTGGCCGAGTGATCTAAGAGCCTTGGCTCTCAGCCACAAGGTCATGGGTTTCGATCCCCAGCAGCGTCGTCTACTACTGTCACTCCTGCGACAGCCGACCGAGGAGCACGCGTCGCATTATGTGGGATGGAAAATCCGAAAAAGCTGACCCACGACATAGTAGGAATAAACAGCTCAAGAAAGTTTTTTGTGAATGAAAAAATTAGCGTAATCAGGGTCAAAAATTAACATAATCAGGCAGCATTCAAAAATTTGAAAAATTGTCCGATTATTCAAATGTTTTAAATATTCCAGGGAGTCCAGGTTTTTTTCTTGGATTGGAAGAGGTCCAGGTTTTTTCTCGGGTTGGGTAGCGAACCTACCCCCCCCCCCCCCGACTACTGCACTTATACTGTATGTATGGGCAAACCATGTCCCTTCGTTTCTGCGTGAAACTCGTTAATCGTCGTCAGACCGCCAGCAGTCAAACGAAACCTTCTGCATCTGACAGAAAGTAAAGTGCAGTATGCAGAGGAGTGCCAAGTACGTTTACAGGATGACAAATAGTAACCTTTGAGGAGAAAAAGGCATTCCAAAGCGCAAAATAGATCAGATGAGATGCTGATGACATCACGCTCAATGACTATTGACAAAGGAGCAGATGTGTCTATATGACAAGATTGGATAAGCAAAACAACGAAGCGTAAAGCAGGAACTAAACAAATGCAAGTGCCTTGTTCATGTTTGCGATTTTCTTGACAGAGGTTCGTCTTCGCATTGGAATTCATTTGGCAAGCAATCCCCTATGCAGTAACTAAATTTCCGTACTTATTTTGTTTTACCGTAGTAATGGACACTTGCCGTATTTATTTTATAAAAATAAATTTCTCCGTTGTTAACGAACTTCTGGCTCTAAAAAAGGTGAAAGGTCGCCAAAATCCAAACTGTTTTCAAATCACCCCAGACTTTTCCCGTTAAAGTAATTTGTGTGCTTTTTCTCTGGAGCAACCTCCCCCAAACTGTATAACTGTTACATGTGTGGTACAGAGTCATGTGAATAAGAAGAATGCAGAAGGGAACTGTGACATGTCCGTACACCGGTCATGGGACATCTCGAACAACGTGTTCCTGATCATGATCATGTCTGGTGCATAGAATAACTTTTTCTTAGGTTTAGAGTTGTTTAGATACGCTGCGTACATTCAACGTCCGCTGTGTACTGTTTTCAGCCGAGGGATGAAAGGGATTGGTTTACAGACAGTTGCCCTGAAAGCCTAGACTTTTCTTCGCCGTGGACCCGTCATTACAGCAGTTCGCAGCGCGCAAACGTCGGCCAGTGAGTTCGCCAACTATTTCCCTCCGTTGTTTGAAAAATGGGTAACATTCAACTAAACAACAAAGGCTCGAAACAACAGTCCCAGAATAGAAAACTGGGTAAGTTCTTTCAGCAGAAATCATTCATGGGAATCTCTCGAGGAAATAGATAATCTTGAGCGCTTTCGCGAACAGCAATAAAGCATAGGTTGCAGGATAGGGGCCGTTCATAAACCCCCCCCCCCCGACCTCAGATCACGGCTCAACCTCGACCCCGTTACAACTCTAATTCTCGTCATTGTGATTACAACAGGCTTATGAAATGGATCCCAGGAGGCGGCCGATTTTTTTTAGAAAAAGAGGTAGAGAGAGAAATGGAAGAACAGAAGCTAAGGTACAAGCCGGAGAGTTTGGACGACCTATTAAAGAGGACCCACTTCAATCGCAAAGAGCTCAAGCGGCTTTATCAAGGATTCAAACAGGTCAGCTTGCAATGATATTCTCGTACATTTCGACACCTGTTACATACATGCCCCAGACAGGTTGACTATTAGGCAAAACTGTTATTAAGAAAGTCTTCAGAATTGCCCTAATGGCTACGTCACTGTGGTGCAGTTCAAGCAAATCTTTCAACAAATGTTCTGCATTGGCGCTTATTCGGGTTCGATGTTTTTCTTTTCCTTTGCTATTTGATTCATAACGCGACCAATTTCAGATCCATCAGTTTATGCACAATTGGTGTTCGACACATTCGACGAAGATGGAAATGGAAGGATCAGTTTTTCGGTGCTAATTTTCTCCTGCAAGAGATACACTAATTTGTGCTATGTGTATCTGGGGCTTATTTCATAAAACTGTTCAGAGTTGAGAATTGAGAACTGAGTTTGCGTTAGGAATGAGTAGGACAGCAGCCTTTCTAGATAAAACCAAAAACGGCAACTTTAAAACAGTTGTTTTGGAGTGATTCACTGCATAAATGAGTCAGACAGACAGCGATTCGGGCGAAAATGTGGAAAGCATTTTCATAACCATAACTTGTTTTATTGCAGGAGTTTGCCGAAGCGCTTTCTGTCCTGAATCACGGCACTGTCGAACAACGGCTGGAATGGATCTTCAATCTGTATGACAATAAACACCGGCGTTACATCGACGAAGAAGACTTTGTCCGTGTTGTTTGCGCCGTTTATGAGTTGATGGGTGTCCAACTCCATCGCTCAAAGGACGCCGCAAATCTCGATGAAGTTAAGCAGCATGTTCGGCTCGTGTTCAAGGTAACTTCAGGATTACATGTAACAGATATCGAAGATTGGGGAGAGGTTCAGGAAGACGTTTGCATTTTCAGGGTGAGAAACTACGTTGATCACGGAAAAAGTTGGCGAAAATTTTAAAATTTGATTTTTTGACTGATTATGCAAATTCGCGGTCAATTTCCAGAGGGGTTCGCACACTTTTTTCTAGTTGGGGAGGGTAAACTCCCCCAAACTTCCCCATTGACATGTACGAGGATTGAGGCTAATCACTATTTACTACCTAAGGCAGACACGGGCAAATTTTTGGGTTTGGGGACTTTCTCTCAAAATAATTACCAAAATTTCTCTATTGAAAGCATTTAAAAAGAGTAAATGTATGTGTTCATTTGGAACTCAACTGAACTGTTCAGCCCTCTTTGATCTGCATTTGTCTCAGACATGTGCACGGGGGTATGGGGGTATATACCCACCCAAGGGGTCTCATACCTCCGGGTACTTTGGAGTTGGGGGTATGACTAGGCGGCCGGCTGGGGGGTATATACCCCCCTAGAATGCCCGCCATACCCCCCTACGGCCAAACCCGTGCACATGTCTGATTTGTCTCCGCGTTGGATTTCACCGTAAATACTCCAATATCAACGGAAAATATTGCTGATACAGTTGAATAAAAAACCAAGAAATAGTTATCATAGTAGAGGATGCATTGTTTTTTCCACCGCAATTAATCTTAAAGGTTGATGGAAACCTGCAGTTAATATTTGCTTATGTATTTTCGGTATTTTTGAGCAATTCTTTTTATCGCTGCTGCAGAAAATGGATCGCAACGGAGACGGAAAATTTACCCTGCGCGAGTTTATAGAAGCGTGCAATGAATTTAACGATTTGGAACAGTCACTCGATATTTTCAAGACAGTCTGGTAGCGCGACTTGCATGGTGATCGATTTTTGGTCTACTATATTTTGTTGCTGGATTGAAATTCAAAAAATACTTCTTCTCTGAGTACCGTATTTATTCTAATAGTACGACTGGTAGCACTGCTTTTCAATCACCCGCCAGAGGGTCACACTATTATAGAGGGTCGTATTTTAAGTGGTCATTATTACTAGTATAGTACTGTTATTTGTACTATTAGAGGGGGTCGCACTATTTTTCGATCCCTTTATAGGGGCTCGCACTATTGGAGTGAGTCGTATTCTTAGATTAAATACGGTATACAACAAATCTGAACCGGAGCAGACGTCATTGAATTGACCCAATTGTAAACGTTATTCAGCCAATACATTTTACTGACGATCTCATTATTAGTCGGGTAGCTAAGGGAGCCCGGGAGTATTCCTCCCACCGATTGTTTGGAATTTCCAATGCATGCCCCCAGACGAGGGCACCCAAAATTTTCTGGGGGCAGGCGCGAAGCTAGAACTGGTACACCAGAGGGGCCACCTCGAAGACTGGGGGGGCCAACTCGGGAAACCAGGGGGGCTAGCCATATTGAAAGTCTAAAAACTGAGGAAAATGGCAGAAAACCGAGGGGGCTGAGCCCCCCCAGCACCCCCCTAGCTTCGCCCCTGTCTGGGGGTATACAGTGCAAGGAATTTTGAAACTCAGCCGTCGGTATTGATTTTCTGGGGGTACAACGCTATAAGGCCGAGGTACATAACCGGTTGGGGGACTACCCCGCATACACCACGTCCAGATCTGCTTGACCCTCAGTTAATCCAGTTGCGTGCCTCAGTATTTCAACGTTGCCCACTTACTCCCACATTTGCGTGCCTGGCGGTGACAGCTGAGTGCATTCTAAATATTACGCATCGTATTTGCATTGCATATTGTATATACAGGGTGTCCCACTTAAGTGTTCGGTGTTTTGTTTGCTTATAACTTTTTTACCTTCCAACTTTCAACTAAATTTTACCACAATGTAGAGTAACATAGAGAATTTTTTCTCTAAAAATTTCATTGATTTCTGTTGCGAA
>JAQGAX010001721.1:0-10397 GCA_034698105.1 Plectus exinocaudatus | reverse complement strand
GGACCGGCTGAGGATATCCCTCGCCAGCATAAATATTGTTCATATACCCCCAGCCGTTGATTAGTGTCTGGCAAGCCAAAACTGTTCAAAATATTCAAAAATAAAAACCGTCAGGGACTTTCCCCCCACTCTGTCTCTAGTTGTTTTCTCGAGGTTTCTGATCGCTTATATGTTTCAAAAACTATTCTAAACGCTTACTTGAACCCGAATTTTTAGGCTTCGCTTGATGCGTTTGCCAGCTAGCTGCGAGATAAAAAGTGATACATGACGCCCCACAGACCGTTTATCCTCCAACAGAGCGCTCAACACAGCGCTTCAAGCAATATTATGGTATTTTTTGTGTCTCTACTTGATGAAGTATACAAATGTGTCGAGTGTCGAGTTTTGTGTTGAGTATACAAATTGAATTTCGCCCTTCATATCCGATTCTTGAAAAGCTTATAAAATTCAATATTTTCTAGATTTTAACCCTGAAGACCAGATCAACGCTATAAATATTTTGGAATCCAAGCTAAAACAGCTTAGCATCACAACAGATGAACTTCGTCAGAAATTTGGCTTTGAATTTGGCCAGATCATTCAGCTAAAAGTACAATTCTATAGTTCGACAGTGTCCACCTTTCAACAAATTAATAGCCGACTATCAGCCATGAAAGCTTTGGCAAAACACGTAAATTATCACACTAGTATTTGTTACCAACTGCAACTTGATACTATTTTTTACACAAGCGAATTTGATTTCATCGAAATTTCGGCCGATTTGGTAAAATTTGACGTTTTCGATTTCATCAGATTCGATTACGGCGCTTTTTTAAATGATGGGGGAGCTCAATTGTCAAAGGGAAATCAAGGATATGAAATGTTTCCTCACTATTCAGCAAACTACTATTTGCACATATCCAGGCATTATCTGATGACAACAACATCGGAAAATGGCACAGGAAAGAAATGCTCAGTTGACCGCACAATAGAAATTTGTGAAGCAAAATATCGAATTACAACAATAGAGAAGCTGTGCAATTGTACACCAACAACTTGGCCGAGTCTGATGGCACCAGGCATTATTGCAATCAAGAAATCTATCGATAAATTTATCACTTGCATTTAAACAAGCGCTTACTAATAACAAATATTGAAAGTTTTGGGGGTATTCAGGTTTTTTGAAATTTATGGGGTTCAGGTTTTTTCCTCAATTTAAAGTGTGATTTAAGTTTTTTCACAGCAAAAATTCAAATTTGAACATCCGCCAATTTCCCTAGCTGATTTTAAATATAATTTTATTTTTTAATTTATGCCTGATTTTTCAAATTTTCGGCCGATATGCAGCTGATTTTTTTCTGGGCTTGGATGGGTGGCAGATATGAACACGATGGTACACGGTCTAATCCGCGGCGGAAAAAATTTATAGCGCTGATTTACTCTTTTACTCTTTCGCCATGTTCGCCATGTAGTGGTTGATACTTTTTGACGTTTACCCTGGGCAGAAAGGGGTTTTTTTCACTTGCCGAGCGCAGATATACACCCGCAGAGGGCTAAAATTTTGAAACTCTATACCCTTAGACACAAACCCGCGCTGTTGTCCTCTCCGAATACTGTTAATCCTGACGTCGCCCAGCTATTACTGCAGTTAAGGTATCATAGCAGAAAACATTATTATCGGAGGATACATTGATTGCAACACTAATATGCGATGTCAGGCTTTAGTGAATGCACAATTTCGCGCTATAAGTCGTGTCTGAACGATCAATTCTATACAGACGAGGACTGTGATTGGAGACTGAAATGTTTGAAACAATGCGAACGTTGGTACTTCGAGTTTTTCGATCAGCTCCCAACATCGTCTCCCGGTACGAAGTTAAACATTTACGTAAAGGACTTTTTATATATTAGCTATGAAGAAGAGTATATTTTTACATTTCGTTCATTTCTGATCTCGCTTGGAGGCCTACTTGGTCTATGGTTGGGTGCTGACCTAAGAATTGCTGCTTGGATAATTATTACTCCCATATCTACCATTCTTGGATATTGCATCAGCAATGTAACGAAAAAATCAAACGCAGTTGTTACCTTGACCAATAATGAGCACCAGAATGATACGCCTTTTTTCGGAAGCCAATGGCTAAAATCAATGGTTCGCAATTATAAAATAAAATTACTTTTTTCTTCCAGTAAGTCAAAAATGCCTCAATGGATCATAAAAAAATCGTTATGGATAGCATACTATATTGTTAGCATTGTTCTAACATACGACATGTGTGTTGAGCTCTTTATAAAATTTAAGTCCAAGCAAATCAATTTAAATTACAGAATTGCTGAAAATAAAACGATAATTTTACCATCGCAGCCTACAATTTGCGTTCCGCTGATCGCTGAAAATCAAACAGAAGATACCATTCTCCAATTCATTCAATTGTTTCCAAGATCCAAGAAAGAAAGAGAAAACTTTTTCGACGAAAACTTCGTCTGGCAGGAAAGCTTCTTGCAGACGATACTGACATACTTATCGCTGCACAATGATTTCGACAGATTCGGAATGAGCACGTCACTTTATGAAAGGCTCATTGAATTTCCAAAACACGCCTCTCTATTGAAACTTTTTTACTCGTTGGACGAAAAAATGATCGCATTGAATATTTCATTAATTGATTTGAGGCAAAGATGCGGCCAAGAATTAAAGAAGTTGTATTCTTTGAGCGCGCAACAGTACATAAGTGCAAATAATACATTTGAAACGGTTGACTTGGAAATTAGCGAAACAACCTATACTGATCGGCAAACGGCGTGCTACAAATTGCCATTTAGCGAATTTAAGGATCCTAATGATTTTGTGAAGATTAGCCTTCGCACTGACTTGGCATTTGCTTTCCCACAAAGTAGACAAATATCGAACGTCGATTGGACAGAGGTGCACGTTGATTTTCTCGGCAGGGACTTTATTATGAACGGCGCTAATCTTCTAACGAACAGCGATTATAATATATTTGACTCAACGCTAAGAACTCTGGGAAAAGCATACAGGCGCGTAGTTATAAGAATTAAAAACCGGGATATTAATGCTGAGCTTTATAGCAGTAAAGCTTTGCGTTTAGCTCAGTGTAAATGAGAAATAATAAAAGGAAACCATTTGCATAAAAATTTTCATAATTGCAAAGTAACATGCAGTGTATTATCTTGACATCGGTTCTGCTACTTGAAACTACTTTCCTTGAACATAAGCGCGTTAAAGTTTTTGAAAATCAAACTTTGATAAAGTGTACATGGTTTACTTTTAAAATTGATGAAATATTAGATTTTTTTACCGAAGTCAAAGCAGAGAGTTGAAGGAATAGACATGGGCGCTGTAACTGCACCTCGAGGCGTGCATGTACCGGGTTTTCTCGAAAATAAGCCCCGGGAGGATTTACGAGAAATAGCTTTTTGGGGCCTACCGATCATCCTGCAAAATAGGCCGGGGGGCGTATTTTCGAAAGTACAGAAAAGTGATATTTTGTCCCGATTCATCAAAATTCTCACTATCGACTATCACCGCTATGAACTAGTAACAGTAGCCACTAGTGCATACGGACGGTACCACAAAGGAAACCAATTCAACACTTATAATGCAAGAAATACCATAAGAACACAACTTATGAATATCCCTTCATGATAACTTTGGCCCGGAAAATACGCCTGGGCTTATTTTCGATAAGGAATTTCGAAAATACGCCTGGAGGGGGCGTATTTTCTTTCGGGAGGGCGTATTTTCGAGAAAACCCGGTAACAGGAGTCGAAAGTTAATATGATTTCAGGAAAAAATGCATTACCAACATTTGAATTTTTTTTTTGAAATATTGAAACTAAAATTTTTTGCTTGATTGTAGAAGTTTTTTATAAATTTTGGCGACTTTCAGCAATTTCAGATTCGTACTAGGGTTGGGCCAAGTCTCTCCCCAGATTCCCCTAAGTACATAAAAGCATCGAGGAGCGCCAAATACAGTTGAGGAACGGACGTCTCAACGTGTATAAAAGCAGAAAGCAAAGGGCGAACTAGAAATTTTTTCGAAGTTTAGGCTAAACATTCATATTTTTGTATATTTTACACTAATATCTCCGATAATGATTCCTCTCCTCCTACACTTAACTATGCGCTTGATTCTAAATATGTACAGTGGTGATGCAAATAATTACCAAAATAACGAGTTCCTTGTCGCATCTGTTTACAAAGGTTTGTCGACTGGTAGCAATGGTATTGAAAAATGTTCAGCGGACAAATTACGGGAAGTTTGCCAGCGTGAATGTACGATTGCGGCAATTCAGAATACTTGCAACTGCAGTCCTGCTGGTTGGTCAAAACTTGCTTTCACTAATTCAGACGGACGCTTTGCCTCTGGTCGTCAAATTAATGAATGCATATTAAGTCAATATGAAACATGCTTCAATTCTATTAATATTTCATCATTATCGGACTGTTTTTATGATTGTCCCCTTTTCTGCAATCATTTTCAATTCATTCAGAGTGGCGATTTGCCACTGTCAGAAAATATGACAGCATTCTTGAATTTAGCTGAAATTTCAAAATTGCACTTGCTAATTCGATTTAAATCATTCACTTTCATTTTGGCAGAAGAAGTGGAGATTTATGGATTGAACGAATTTCTTGCTGATCTAGGTGGCGCTCTCGGATTTTGGATCGGCTTGGATCTTCTCATTATTGTCGAATTTTTCTACAAGGGCACTGGAATTTTGATTTTTCTTATCAAATCATTTGCTTCTTCAAAAAGCAGACAAAGTGAATGCACGGAACAAAAAAGCAACAAAAGCGACACAAGTAAAGAATACACAAACAATAAAGAAGATACTAGCAAAGCGCAATCAAATAGCAAAATTATTTTTTCGAAAACGAAAAGCAAAAAACATGCACAGAAAAGTCAAATTAAGGGCAATCAAGGTATGTTCAAGCAATACAGAGACCGCACTTACCTTCACAAAAGCAAAGAAACTTCATCTCAAGCACAGAAAGAAGTTGAATTGCACAGTGTTTGAATGTTTCTGCGCAAATATAAACAACAACGTGCAGTCAAATTTTTTGCGTTTGTTCAAGAAAATTGAAATCGAGCACCATAGTTTATTATAAAAAAAGTTTCCAGATTTCCTTGATCGTTATGACCGTAGTTTTTCCAAGATTGGTTATTGGTTCTCTGTTCGAACGTGAGCAGTATTTAGTATTACGTGTTGAGCCTGCTTGTTTATGCTCGCTGTAGGATCAAGCGCGATTTTCTGCTTGAACGATCAAAAAATTGTTACTATAACGTGCTGTGTGGTCTATTGTGTAAGGTGTCAATTGATTAGTTGACTTTTTCTGTACAAATCATCTTAGTAAAACGCTTCTACTTCTCAAAACATCATTTATTTGCTGAAATCTTTCCGATCAATATGAGACGGCGCTGTGACCGAGTGGTCTAAGAGCCTCGGCTCGCAACTACAAGGTCGGGGGTTAGACCCCCAGCGGCGTCGTCCCCGGTATCAGGCCTGCGACAGCCGACCGAGGAGCACGTGTCGCATTATGAGGGTCGGGAAACCCGAATAAAGCTGACCCTACGACATAGTGGGAATAAACAGCTTAAGAAAGGGGCGGGTTTCCGATCAATATGAAATTTAGATCATAGGTACGCTAACTTTCGTCGTATTATATGCTGCATCGAAATAACATTCAGTCTTGTGTCGCATCATCCATCATAATTTTGACCTGCATATATACCTCATGAATCTCTTTCCAAAACCGCTTCCAATGCCATTGAGTTTATGAAAGAATACATTGAAAAACGTTTAAGCTCTTTGTCGATACATTCGTGCTAGGTAACAAGAAGTAATTGACAACGTTGTAATGAGTAGGAGCGCATGTAGTATCCATCGCTCTGTAACTAGGCAGAAATGTGTCGAACTTAACCTGCTCCTGGACCGGTTTGCGTTTGAAACCTGATTTGCGACTGGATAGTGAGACTGCGGTGACGTCCTCTCAAGGAAGAAAATATGTTGTCGAAGGAATCGAATTGTCTTTCGCTTATTGTAGACTGAACCGAAAAATATGGCTCGAAAATTTTGCTTTTGCACTTGACTAACTTTTTTGACTTGAGCTTGAGGATATCCCAATCGTGTGTTAGTTCATATTCATACCTCTCCCGTTTTTACTGCAAAGTTTTACTGCATGCACAAAACATAGTAATCGATATCCTATGTTTTGTACGTGCAGTAAAACTTCGCTGTAAAAACAGGAGAGGCATGAACGGGCCCTAAATCTTATTTCCATGAAGCGGCTAAATTATGAATCAATAGTCTCTGTTTGCGCGTGCTTATCGAAAGGAATGTCTATCCACCTTAGAGGTCCCCTCGAAATTTTTCAGCTTTCGTTTCAAACCAACGTTCATGAATTTTTTAAAGAGGAGAAATATGAACTCAGTATTAAGGATCATCAAATAGCATTAAATGTATTTGAGAAAGTGACCAATTGAGCTTTTGCAGACTTTAGACAAGGTAGAGTGGACTTCATGCATATTCTAGTGATTTTTACGTCAATGAAATGCATAACTGCTTCTTGGTTGCGGGAGTATCCGCCTTTCCCTTGCCCCTTGGTATGCACATGGAATTGTCGCGCTGTTCAGGGACGAAGCGCAACAAGGATTAGTGGACACTGTAGTTTCCTTTCATCGTAGATTTCAAAATAATTTGATGTTGCAGATGTTGCAGATGAGCAAAGAATCAAGCGCAAAACATTTTCATGTGATCGATGGCGAACACAAAACGGAAGCGCGCAGTAGCGCTGCGCAGAATAATAACAAAAAACGTTCTTCGACTGATATTGAATGGTGCAAAACTACTCAAGTAGATGAACGGAACACTCAATCACACCGATTAATCTACGCCCGCAACAAGAACAGTACCATCAGCGAAAGCGATTCAAGTTTGTATTCATTTGCTCATTATTACATTACTTCAGCAGATTAGAACTTTTTTTCGACTTTGCCAATTCATTCAATTCAAACAGATGACATCCGTAGTATACAACATAAGAGCAACATATTAGTAACGCAGGCCGAGAGGGGATCGGTGGCAACCATTTTTGTTCATTTTTTACTGATATAATTGAGAATTCTCTTGTAGTCCCTATTAAGAAATTTCATAAAAGCATATCTTGTCTATGATTTTCTCAAATAGGGACATTTTTGGGCATGTGACGATAATCACGGCGTAGTAAGTGATAGCAGGTTTCAAATCAAACGTAGGTATGAGGCAACATCCTAGACCTGCTTCGAGTATCGAATCTTCTAATTGGTATTGGTATTAGTATTTGTACCAGTTAAATTTTGGAAATTGGTATTAGTATTGTAGTATTGGTAGGTCGACGACATCCTCACTTCAAGGAATTAAAAACCTTCATTGAAAAATTTTGGGCCAAGCCGCACACGCTGCCCTATCGCTACTTCACATGTTTTGTGAATTGATATTATTATGGGCGCTTCAACTCAATTAGTAATGTTAATTTTTATGAAGCTTTCAATTGTAACTGGATACAGTATTAATGAGATTATTTTCTGTTTGATAGATTTGAATGATCGGTATCTGTGTAAGCAAAACATAATGAATAAGTAACGTTTTGAGTTGGAATAACAAAATTCAGTGGTTTCTGACAAACGCTTTCAAATGATGAAGGTGAACAAGCAGTTTTTTAAGAGAATAAATAACGCTGAAACAAATAAAGCAAAACGTTAGCTTCGCATGGGATCGAAACTCTGATTTCCGTGTGACAGACCAACGCACTAACCACTACTGCTCACCCTTCTTTCCGCCCCTCTAAAATCAGAGTCGTACTAACAGTTGTGTTGAATGTACTGAGGCACAGTGGCGCTAGAAAACGGCTATCAATAATGGGGGCGCCGAGAGACACACCGTTAAAATAAAAGTGGCGCCATATCAAAGACGGTTCAAGAATCAAGCAGAGCGCTTCAGTGGCATGTCACGGTCCTGCTTAAAATGCAGTAATATTATGTACGCTGCAGTCTCGAAACGATAGTTTGATTCCATGCGCATGATATACTATCGCGTAACATTTCGTAATCACTGTTTTCGCGATTCAGCGGCTATTTTTGATGTATGAAGTACGCTTCGCACAAGCATAGTAGGAAGAATGGACAGACAGACGGACGAACGGGCTAGTTATAAAGTGCCCGCGCTTTGCGCAGGTAAAAATGGTTCCAGTGTGCCCCGTTCGATCTGAATGAGCTCAATAATAATACTGTAAATTATAAATTAGTAACCTGAGAAACCCTTATAACTACGATTACCTAAGCGGTAGCCCAGTAAACAGAGACGATAGATTTTATAAATTAGAACAGTCTCTGTCAACATAGCTTAGCAAATTTCAATTAGTAACCATTGCGGTAGATATCACATTTTTCTGCTTGAGAGTGATGACTGTTTTTATTGGAAGGTTTCTTGGAAAATAATCTCTTTCTTTGCAGGCTTGAACGCCGATAATGATCGGAGCCTAGCGGATCTCTTGGCAAAAGTAGTTCACGACGTAAGTACAGCACAACAGAGAGCTTGCAGTAGCTCTGAACTTTTTTTTAATAAACAATTATTATACATGAAGTGTACGAGGAAACTAATCAAAAACACGAAATGCTGTTTGAAAACAGCGCAAGTATGAACTAAATGGATGCAGCATGTGGGCTTTTGAGCAATTGACTAATATACAACGACCCTTTATTTAATTTTTTGATGCAATATATGCGCCGATGAAATCAAAAAGAAAACGTCTATAAGTTCATTAAAATTAGTAAAAAAACAGGTATAAGCTAACGATTACCAAAATTTGAAAAGGCGCAAGTTTGTGACTTAACATGAAGGTCAGTTTCGAAATTTGTGAACGGAACAACATTTTTAACTCAATTTTTTATTATAATTCAGAACCTTAACTCAGAATTAAGGAAAACAAAATTTTTCTGGCACGTTACTTCAAAACTAGGGAAGACTGCTGGGGCAGTTGCGCAACTCCTCCTACTGCAATCCCCACCGTTCAGGTCCGCCCAGATTATAAATAATAAATGTTAAAATTGAAACTGTGAGAGTATTCAACTGAACGGAACAGACTGTCTTAATTCAAAAATTGTTACAGGATTAATAATCTATGATTTGAGTCTGTGGACATCTTATCGCCGAATGAAGGAAAGCTATTGCGATAAAGGGTCGTTATGGTCCATTTAACGGCCCAAAAATATTTTTTGAAACTCCATCGAAGCTCTGAAGCATTTTTTGCTCAGTATTTATTTAGTTATTTGTTTAGGATCCTTGTGAAGAGGTCGCAGAATGGCTTTGTGGCCTTCGAAAGAATCTAAATGAAAGAGAAAATTCAGGCGCCAAAGATCGAACCGAGCTTTTACCACTGCATTTTGTTGTAAGCAAGGGAATCCTGAAGTTGCAAGCTGTCTTCAAAACCGTCGAAAACGGTTATTATTATCTCCAGTTCAGCCATTTTAAAGCAATTGTGATAATTCTTTCCCTCATATAAATGCCATTAATGCCCCTATGCCATTAATAAATAATTTTTTCTAATTAGCAGCTTCAATTGTAATAAAATAACAAGTCACTGAATTCGTTTCAATTTAAAATATAGATGAGTTGTTCGCAAATGCGATTGCGAAGAACATCACGTACGTGGTGTCAAAAGGTGCAGACCCTAACGCACTGGATAATATCGGCAGGACGCCTTTGCACTACGCAGTCATGAGCGGCAACGTTATTATTGCAAAAGAATTACTCAAGTGCGCTGCTAAGCTTGAGGTAAGAGACTCTTAAACTGAAGTCGGATTAATTATATTTTGAACTGGTCATGAAAATGTCCGGCATGTTAGGGTGCGATTCTATCAGCTTTGGATTTAGTTTTTTGATTTTCTTTGAGCATCGGTCGGGGTCTGGAGAAGGGAAAGATTTGGAAAATGGCAAATGAAGCATTCTATCCAGCATTCAAGTATCAAATTTTTCAGTCTTGGATGCCGATTGCAACGCGATCATTACCAATCCAGATTAGACTGGTTTTCACTCGTGTCGTTAAACATTTTCAATTTAACTGAAATTTAATTGCTGCTCGATGAAACTAAAAATGAGATGAATCGAAATTTAAGTTACAAAATTAATTGCAAATTTTATTTTTATTTGATTTACTTCTCCGCATCGCACGCGTATATGAATGAGACATAGCACGAGAAAGTAAGGCAAGATGTTAGTTTACATTCGATGTTCACTATTTCTATTTTTCTGGTCCGTTCATTGCGCACTGTCAAACCCTGTGAGTCAACCTGACAGCACAGACGAACGAATATAAATTAGCGGATTTCACATATTATGTTCGGAATGAGCTTCAG
>JAQGAX010001720.1:0-10399 GCA_034698105.1 Plectus exinocaudatus | reverse complement strand
TTTAATATAATTTCAGTTTCCCGACAAAGTCGATAGCTCTGATGCATCTGGTGCAACGCTCCGGCAGTTGCCAACCATTCCAAGTTGCGACCGTCAGGCCGTCGTGTTCATTCCTTCTGAACGTGAACAGCCAAACGAGGCGAGTGCCAACAACGACGACGTACCCGACGACTTTTTTGATGTAACGACCAGCGATCTGCGCCATATGCAGCGAATACTCGCCGAGGATGTGTACGTCGCCGATTCTTTTACACTTTTCAACATCCCTTTAATTTTTTCAGAAAGGCAGTTGCGCAGCGAGCATTTGTTCCAAAGGCATTCATTGAAGCGAAAGACGCCGAGCTCAAAAGAGCGGCCTGGAAGCACACAGTCGTTCGATTTCTGCTGCCCGACCAGCGCACCATGCAGGCGTGCTTCTTGTCCAAAGAGCCGGGTGCGTTTTCATCTGGCAGTAGATTTTGCTTTTTACACTGCAATTTGCTACGCTTTCAGTCAGTCGTTTGTTCGAGTTCTCGAAGAGCGCGCTGGCTGATCCGAATCTGCAATTTTCCTTGAGTACGTGCTTTTCCTTTGATATTGGTTATCAATAACTGAGCTTAATTATTCTATGCTTATGTATTCTGCGTAAACGAGCTTTTATTTGGTAGCACGAGATAATAAGCCCCTATGGACCTTGTGGTTTTCAAACATCACCTTAATTTATCGGCTTGGAACCCATAAAACCTGTCTTTAGCACGAGTCCTAAATATACATCACAGTATCAAATAAGTCGTGTGATATGTCCGGAATCAAAGTTGTAATTGTTCAGGTTTGCCGCCAAATATTCGCGTTGCAAACGAAGAAAAGTCATTGATCGATGCGTCGCTTGCCCCCACAGTCACGCTTGTGATCAAAGTGCAGTCCAGCAAGAAGCTCAATGGTACGACAATGTTTCTAAATATGACTTAGATTTTGTCTGCCACGGATTAATTATAATTCAGACGTCTTTCTCAATGACAACATCTCAATGGTGGACGCTCGTAAAGCTGCTGAGATCGGCAAAGAATGGTACGCTATCCGCAATTTGCCGTTTTAATTAGCGCGACCACCTGCTCTTTAGGCTTGGTGCCAACGAACGGTTCGTCCCGTACCGACCAACAGTGCCGGAAGAATTGTCGACAGCTGCCAACGCTTCGCGGCGAATGGATTACGGTAACGAAGCCGCAGGTTCGTCCTCCAACAGTCGTTCGTCGGCGCCCAACCTGCCCAAGTGGATGCAGAAGAAGTGATTATTGTGCTAATTGTGTGTGCCTATTCTGCTGTTTGATGAAGCCATGTGAGAGCAAATTGATAGCGCAGTTTAATCGCATTGGGACTAACGGGTAAAATTGTGAAACGGTCGATAAACACGCCCTAGAGCGCATTTCGACGGTAACATATATGTGAACCGATCGATAAGCGCGCCCTTGAGCGCATTTCGACGGTAACATAATTAAAAGCTTGATGCAATCATTCGTAAGATTAGTGATTTTCATCAAAGAAAGCTATTTCGGCGAGAGAGATATCGAACATAATCAGTCGTTTCAAATTTACTTCAGAATGGCTCAAATCCTTCATACACTGATCTTTGTAAGCAAAGTGGCAGTTGGATATTGTGGGCAAAAATGACTGGTTCGCAATCCCTCAGGTGAATCCGAGTTTTGCGCAGGCCTTCGAGACAGCGAACCAGGAGTCTAGGTTGTTCTTATCCTGTTCGCTAATGATGCGCGATCGTCGTCTGCTGGCCAGGTGATTGTCGTCGGTGGGGATCTCGTACTTTTTGCGATGGCGCGACTCTTTGGCATCGCTGTGCGACCGCAGTCGACATTCAGCACCGTCGAGCTCTCCTTCGGACACGGTGTCGATGTGCAGATCGAATGACGAGCTGATCCCGATCTTCGAGCTGTCCTTCGAGTCCCAGTTGGGCGTCTTCGTCCGGCCGATGCTCGTGAACTCCTCCTGTCGCTGGAAGGTCGGCAGCGGTTTGAAGAGTTTCGGCGCCAGATGGAGGCTGGTCGACGAACGCTGAAGCATTGGTTTTGTCGGCTCACTGCTGACGGAACTAATAGACGTGATCCTTTGAAACGGTAGCTTCAGATCGTCCCATTCCAGGACGTCCGGATGTCCGGCCGGTGATATTTCAAACAACGGTCGGTCGCTGCCACTGCAAGACACGGAACGTTTCCTTCGCAGCATAATAATAATCAAACCGACGACTCGACCGTCGACAACTTCCGAAATGAAGGACGCGAGCGCACCCTATGACTTAGATGCGATCACGAGTGTTGATTAGTCGATCATAGCACGCGCTTATTTGGCCGTTTGGGAAGCAAAGCAAAAAAGAGCGGTGACGATCAATCCCAATAGGGGCACTCAAATTTCGCATATTTATCATATGTTTATCCATCAAGAAACGTACGGTTTCAAATCACAAACGAATATTCACCACCAGCCGATGCTGGCCAGCTGATTATAGGCAAAAGTTTCAACGTCCGTCTGCGTGTCGACGGCTTCCTTGCGCGTCATTCTCGACGAATTCGTGGCATATCGAAGCGGATTACTGTACAACGAAGTGGACGTACTGCTCGGTGTCACTGTAGGAATTGCATGAACGATGGGCAGCTGCAAACAGTCACCAACGAGCTCAACTGTCAGCGACTGTTTTATTTCCGGCATACTCGCCGTCTTGTTAATCTTTCTGTCTCCCTCGGGTCGGTCTTTTGCCTTGTCGACGACCGACGTGAACCTGTTGTCGATGGTGTAACGGGTCCGACCCTCAGCCCCAGAGTTCAACCGCTGCGATGCCTCGAGCGAAGCTTTGCGCATTGAAAGAGGCAGCTCCGCGTTCTGCTTGGTCGTTCGCCCTCTTTCGGCAAACAACTTCGCAACATTTTCAGAACTTGTGAAGCCCACGCTGACAAAAATGCCTTCATACAGCTCCAGAATTTTTTTCATTTGTTGGACTTCGTCGGAGCTAACGTTTTCACCCAGTTGCTGTTCATTCGCCTTTTCGGCATTGGGCTTCCCTTGCCGCTCGCTAATTTCTTCTGCAGCCGCCAGTGCAAGATCTTGTTGCGGAGCGTTATTGCCACTACTCGTTCGACTTCTTTTGTGACTTTCGCTGCTCGACCTCAAAAGTAAGCTCAGTTGCAGCGCAAAAAACGGCTCGCTTCGATTACTGCAAATTTGCAAGACTGCAAGAATTCATTTACCGCAAGCTATCGCTGGATGAACAGGCGTTGCTCCGCGGTGGCAACTGCAGTCTGTCCCAGTCAATGCTGACAGCGTCTTCCAGCTCTCCAGTTGAATGTCGATGTGGATGCACCGCCATCAGCGTCTTCGACGGATGGTCTTCACTGCCGATGAGCGAAGTAGATCTCGCGCTGTGAACACTATCCATATCGGCTAACATGTTGCGGCTCTTATCAGCTGCACGGATGGGACACTGAGTTGAGCAGATTAGCTGGTGTTAATTTTAAGCCGATCGTCGAACATTATCATCCCACAGGCAATGGGAACAAAGCATGTCAAACTTTTGTTCGCCACAAGTTTTAATTAATTTGCTCACACCAGCACAATCCCAATGATATTAAATAGATATTCGTTGAAAGGGCGGAAAATATTTTTGGATGCAATTTTAATCAATCTTTGTGACGATTCGCGCTGGCATTGATGCACGGCATTTTCTCAAGAAACAAAAGCGCTCACGTGCCTAGCATATTCAGCTAGCCATGCGCGTCCAACATTGTGACATTCCTCATGAGGTGTTATTACAAGCAACACGAACAACAAGTCCACTGATAACAATTGATCAATCGAGCTTTAGATTACGCAAACGGTCATCGTCGGCACTTGTAGAAAAGATACTGTCGAGACTGCGGTCAGATTCGTTCCCGGCACCAGAGAGTTTTTTGGTCAGGATAGATTCAAACGCTGACTCGCGCTTCGTCGTATTCGACCGCCCGCGACTGCGACCATTGAGCACGGGAAGATGATGTCCGCCGTCGACTATGTCGAATACCGTATCCTGTGGCTGTCGTTTCTGTCGCATTTTCTCGGGGTTGGTGGCGGCGCGAGAGCGAAAGATAGGATCGTACTCCTCCAGCAGCGCCTTACCGAACGACGGCGTGATGTTCTTGAGATCGATCGGGCCGTCGAAGCTGCACGGCTTGAGCAGCTTCTCCTGGCGTGCGTCGAGCCGCATGAGGAAGTCGTCGGTGGGTGTGGTGACGCGCATTAGTGAATGACAGGTGTTGCTGCTGGTGCGAGATCGGCGTTCAGGGAAGAGTTTCGCCTCCGTCTGCTGCATGACGGTAGGCAGGCGTTCCAGCGTCGGAAACAGCACGCGACCGCTGCTCTTCCGCGAAGGTGACGGTCGAAGAGAACCATCAGACGACTCGGTGCGCCGAATTCGCTCGTGCGTCGAACAAATCGAAGGCGTCTCGATAGCGTCTGTTGCTGGCGGCGTTCTCGTGTCCGGACAGGAATGGCTGTCGTCTTCGTGACAGTAAGCCCCTTTCAGGCCGAGATTTTGCAGCAACAGTTCCAGTTCTGTTTTGTTGATCATGATCGACGAGGAGCGCCTTCGCTTCGATGACGTGTCGTCCATTTCGGTGCGGTACGACCTAAAAGGCGCGACGACAGTTCGACACAACAGATGTTTCTGACTACTTCGGCAGAACAGTGGCTGGTTAGTCACGCCGTCTGAACAATACAACACAATGGTTGCCGGCTTGCCGCCAATAGCACGCGAGCAACTATTACATACTATATCTCCCGTGCCACAATGAATAGCGGACATATGACCGGATTCGCAGGACAAGGGGATGTAATTTGGCGTCCGCTATATGTACTTACGATGCGTACTTGTACATTTGTGCATACTTCAACGATACTGCTAGGACCGAATAAATCACTGAAATTCAGGGATTTGAAGCAAATCAATCTGCTGGATGGGGATGTTGTGGTTTGCGCCCTTTCGAGTACTTCGACAAGGACCTTTTACAACAATGCGGCGCAGTAAAAATAATCCCTGGATTTGAATGGAGCATAATTGTTCTACTGCATATCAGATTGCCAACTGACTATTTAAAATGCTTCGAAGTGCACATTAGAGGGAATTGACGGAAGTACTGATATGATTGGCTAAATAAATGAGCCGGAAACCCGACGAGAGTGACTGCTTACTGATCCCCTACTAACGGAAGGTAATTAGAGCAATCGAGCTGGCGGGGGAGAGACTGGATGTCGCGGATGAGCGGCTTCTACGTTACGGCCGACGAGAGCGCGTATGTCCCCGGTGAAATCGTCGTTCGGTCGCTATGAGTCGCGCAATAAGACACACAAGCCGTCACCTCGGGCAATCTCGTCATTCTCTGCCACCGACGCCCGTCTTGTTGTCGGCGCTCTGTCACTCACTACCACGGTCGGCTGAGCAGCGAGCAGACGACGATCAGCATGGCCAGCGAACCATGCAGTCCTTCCGCCCGGCACGCGTTTAACAAGTCTGCGCGTGAAATCGACCCACGGCAGCTCGTCCTATCGAAAGGTACTACCCCAGACATGGGGACGGGGGATGAGGGGTATGTATCCCTCAGGCGCCGGATGGAGGAAGTGTTTTTACTATGGGGTATATACCTCAAGGTGGAATTTAAGGTGAAAATATACCTTAAGGTGAAAATGGAATTTAAGGAGGATAAAATGGAACTTTTTCGAAACAGTGATATCATTTATGCCTCAGTCTAGACCCGTACTCGCCTACCGTATTTTCTCTAATACACGGTACGTCGTACTATTTTTAGATCGATTGGAAATTTGGTTGACCGCGAAAAGATTCGAACTTTTTTAGAACTTTTGTACAAAGAAAATGCCCAAAAAATTTCAAAACGAAAGGTGCAAAAGTACTCTTTAACGTAGATATGCACAAATAACACATAATGTCTCGAATACGGTGACTCGTTAGAGATTAGGTGGCGTACTATTAGATAAAATACGGTATGTATTACTCCTCCCGCAGGCTATCCACGAAGTGGTCAGCTGCTAATAAAAGTTATTCTTTTAGCATTATCTCTAACGGCAAGAAAGGCTGAAAGCGAGCACGATTTACCCCACTTGAAGAAGACGGATTTGTTCCATGAATCTGCGCGCGGCAGTTTGCCCGTTTTGGAGACAGTCAAACGAGTCGACAGTTTGAATCACTCAAGCAAGTCGTCATCACCTACGCAGTCCGTTCACTTCGGCGACCTATTCGATTCAATCGTGAGCATCAGCGAGAGCAACATGTCGGTCCCCGACAAGAAAAAAGTGCCCAAATATCACAAAGTGCTCGGCGAGATGGGCAAGACGCGCTCGGCGAGCGAGTTCTCCGCCGTCCATCAGCTCGCGCGGCCCACGTCCAGCGGCGACGTGCTCAGAGACATGCCGAAACTGCCGAGCGTCGACACGGAACAACGCGGCTCGGATGCCTTTCAGAAGATCACGGAACTGGATAGCTTGTTCGGCGCGCTTGGAATGGTGGGGCCGGGTGGATCTACGACGGGCAACGCGCGCCATCACAAATACGCGCTGGCCTGCGATTCGGAGCAGCGACCGACGCGTGACCAGCTGACGTCGTCGCAGGACGCCGAAAACGTCCAGTCCTGGCTAACGTTTGAGAACGCTATCTCGAGGACATAACCATGTCTCACCGATTGAATCGCTCGGCCGGCTGTCCTGCTCGGACGGAGGGATTTCGATTAATGCGCGCTCATTGTCTATTTCGCTCAATTGGCTCAGTTCTTGCGTGAGCGATGAAACTAAACGAGTGGAGTGATGTCTTGCATGCAGACAGCTGTTATTGAGAATATGCATAAGCTTTCTTGTTCGCCAAACACGCGTGCTATTGCTATTGCTACTAGGCTTCGAACTGGCACGTACATACAACAGTAAGACATTGAACGCGAATATCATTCCAGATCTGACCTAGTAATGTTTTCATCGGAAATTAATTATCGACCAAAGCATAGCTTCTCGAGTCGTTCGAGCGATCCCACTCGCTTGCTTAACCGACCCGTTGTCTTGTCGTTGTTTTCGAGGCGAATGCGCTGTCCGAGATGTTTCAGTGCCATCAAATGCCCGCCAATGGCGCTCATCGTCACATCGATGGACGAGCTGCGATTCGACCGCGGCAAGCTCTTTCCTCGTTTCCGTCGCAACAGAATGTGTTCCTGCTATGTGCCACTTATTGGTCGGATATGCAAACAATGGATTCATACCTGAACAATGATTGGTCGATGCGCGGCGCCGTTGTCGTCCTCGCTGCTCGACTGCCATCCGTGTCGTTTGGCCATCGACTCCTCTTCGTCCACCAGCGGTTCGTCCATCAACTCTTCGAATCCGCCCTGCAGCTCGTCGATATCCTTCAGATCGACGGCCGACTTTCGACGACGAAAGTAATTCGAGCTCGGTCGGGCGAACAAAATGTCTGCAAATAGAATTGGGCAGCGTTTTGCGTGTCTCTACACGATGGTGCGCCGACTGACCGGGCAGCAGGCTGGGTGGGTGGGACATCTTCTGCTCGAAGACGGGCGCGGCGTAGGAATGCCGCCGACCAGGAGACCACCGCTTCATCAAGACGTCCGTCGTCGCACTGATCGACGGCAGCGACTGTTCGCTGCGCATGTTGGTGCAATTGCTATTTCTTAATCGAACACGATACAATGCCCTCATAAGAAAGACATATACCTGGCTATTTTCGTCGCAGGTAACTCTCGCCGAGGACAGGAGAGGCGAAAGACGTCCCGCAATAATCGAAGTCCTTAGCGACGACGGGAAACGACACGGATAGTCACACGGAAAAACGGCAGCATTTCCGACAAGTTCAATCTATCCACGGCCGAAATTAACCCCCGCGGTCACATAGAAACCAATTCGACCTTCAAATAGCTATGAGACTATCTTTCAGAATTCAAACATTAGTGCACACGTGCGCCGCACAATGCGGTCATTTTTAGACGAAACAGAGAGGGAAAGGGAAAATTCCATCTGTATTTTAAATTGATACGTGAGAAAATATGGGAATTCGTAGATCGGTTTTGAACACAATCGGGACAGAAACCAAAAAATTGCAATCGTCCGCAAGAGCAAAACGCTTCAGTTATTGCGCAAAAAGTCCGATTTGTGCCATTTCCTCGAGAAAGCAATTACAGTACTGTCGTAGATTCAATTGATATGACTTTATTTTACTTAATTCACTACTACAGCAATCCAACGAAACAATCCAATAAAGCACTTTCATCATTAGCACTACCATAGCTTCAACCAACCGAACCATGAAGATGAGGAAGGCGCGGGGTCATTAGCTGCTGTCACTTTATCAACTGCCATATTGACTTTGAATAGTTCCTGCGTAGGCACCGAATGTTCTATAATTGACTTTGTCTGTCGTATCTGCTCCTCTAATCTCGTCCACTTTTCACTCGTCAACCACATTTTCAATCGTTCTTTATCATCCAAAACAGTGGCATTCCACGGCACCTCATCCAACAATCTAAAAAAAGGAGTGATAAAATAAAGTGAATCAGTGTCATTTTTAAATATTACAGTACGAACGCTCGCCTCAGAGCAATTTGTAAAGATCAACTGTTCTTAGAAAAAAACTGTTCAAGTAAAACGATAATAGGTGACAGACACTGACTTGAAAAATTTGCCGGAAACGCCGTCGAGGGAAGGATCGGCAGCGACGTAGAGAATTGAGCGTACCGCCTGTTCGGGGGTTTTCTTGCGCAGGAAGAGAAATCTGAATGCGTGGTCATATGCGTAATAGTTGGACAAGAGGAACAAGTGGGTACTGACCCGGTGAGACTGACGATCCATTTGCTCAAAAAGAAGTTCTGGTGGCTCAACTCGCGCTGCAACTTCGTTTGCACAAGTCCTGGAGAAACGACATTCACTGCAATCTGCGTGCCTAAAAAAACCAGAGATTGATCACAAACGTTGCGGTCATAGTGTGCGTGTGAGAAATGCCATGATAAGAAAGAGAGAACAGCAAGGAACATTGAGAAACCTGAGAGTCTATCGGCGAGCTCCTTGGCGACCAATGCCTGTGCCAACTTGCTCTGCTTGTTCACCATAACCGGATCGAACTTTTCCGTTTTTTCGCTGTTCAAGTCGTCCCAGTTGATCTTAGTGCTAAACGGTTCACAATGGACGTGAGATACAGTGAACATCACTTATAGCGGTTAATGGGGAGTTAAGCAGATTTTGACCGGTATAAGCGATTTTATTAAGTGTGGTAGGATACCCTCTGGGACCGGCCAGTCTTGACCGGTATAAACGAATACCGGTATAAACGATTTTATTAAGTGTGGTAGGATACCCTCTGGGACCGGCCAGTCTTGACCGGTATAAGCGATTTACCGTTATAACCGATACCGCTATAAGCGATGTTCACTGTATATAGAATTCTGAAGCGTAAAATAGCATACTCTCTGAAGATGGTATCGGTATTGACAAAGACGATTCTCGCAGGCGACTTCTGATTGAGCATTGGCTCGAGCAACAAGGCAGTGAGCAGGAATGTGCCCAGGTGGTTGACACCGAACATCATTTCGGCGCCCTCTTTCGTCAAACGTCGTTCCTTGGCGACCAGCCCGGCGTTGTTGATCAAACCATCGATTTGTTCCATCTTTGTTTTGCCTGAATATCACGCTAAGATAAGTAAATTCGATTAAATCGATAGGGTTGAACAGAGTTAGCAGGCAACGTCGAAAAGTGACTTTTTGCTCGACCGATTATCAAGAATTCATAACATCGAAGTTATAAATTCTTGGTAACTGGTCGAGCAAATAGTGACTTTTCGACGTTGCCCGTTAATTCTGTTCAGCCTTTATATGGCATGCATCAGACCAACCGGATGTCAACTTTGCGACGAAATTGCGAATGCTTTCGTAGGACGAGAGATCGACTTGACGACAGTAGATCTGCTTATTCCCCGTACCCAATACGATATCTCGACGCTCTTTCACACACAAGTCACGATCGCTGCAACGAACAATCTGTTCAACACATCGTCCAGAAGTGGGACGATTTATTTCAGGCGGAAATCAGACGCGAAACAGTCATTTTATCATCCCCATGTCCTATCTCACCGACAAGCCATGATAACTCGAGCACCATGGCGAGCCAAGTGCTCTGTGGTCGCTCGTCCAATGCCCGACGTTGCGCCTGTAACCACGAAGGTCTTGCCTTTCAGGTCCACGTCGAATTTGTATTCCTTGTCACCCCCCGCGTACGATCTGAAATTCATAAGTGTTGCCATGCGATGCATACTCGCTTATCAAGCAATTACTTTATGATGAAATATCCACCAATGCCAGCACCGAGGACGGAGAAACGAACAGAC
>JAQGAX010001719.1:0-10401 GCA_034698105.1 Plectus exinocaudatus | reverse complement strand
CGCCAAGAAAACCATGAAACTAAATCAGTGATGAAAATGGTGAAGTTGACCACACTTATTCCAATAGTTACACAAAGCGCTGGGTTCTTATTAAACGGCGGCCAATGGTTCTTGCCGGAGGACGACGTGCCCCTGTGGATCCGACGTGTCTTCATGGTCTTCTTTTCTATCAATCCAACGTGCGGCCCGTGGATTTCATTACTCATATTGGGTCCGTTCAAGCGCGAAATGAAAAGACGCTATCGTTTTGCTTTCCCCCACAACACGATCGTCACCGTTTCGAATCCAGGAAGGCTGTGATTTGTAATGTGAATTGTTTTAAATGTTTTGACTGAATTTTGTTAGGACATCATGATCCGTGCTTGTCTTTATTGATTTTTGTGAGTTTTCTTAGTGACACTTAACACGAAGACTTACTTGATGTATTTTTTCTCTCGCTTCTTATTATTATTTACTCGTCTTGTGAAGTTGACATTAGTATTTTGTAAGTGATAAAAATACCCCGGGTCAGTGTTACCCTCGAAATTCCGAGGGTCAGTGTTGCAGAACCCCCTCAGAGATGGGCACGGGGGTGTATGGGGGTATATACACCCCCAAGGGGTCTAATACGCGGTGGAAATTTTATTTTGGCGCGGATTTGCTCTTTCGCCACGTAGCGGCTGAAACTTTTTTGAGATTTACACTGGATAGAATTGAGTTTTTCACCTGCTGAGCGCGGATATACACCCCCAGAGGGCTAAAATTTTGAAACTATACACCCCCAGACCCAAACCCGTGCCCATGTCTGGAACCCCTTGACCCCAAACCCCCTTCTCCCACGTCCATTTTTGGCGCGAGCTCTGAATTTGATTCGGTCAATTTTACGGACAACTGTTGTACAATGCGTCTCTTCTTCATCATCTTCGTTGTACTGTACACTGATACACTCCACCGTTGTAGGCCGCACGTACATGTAATGCAACAGAAATAGTCATAAGAAAACAAAACAAAGCGGGAATAATATATGTAATGTGCAACAATATGGTTGATAAGGAAGACAGCAGTCGTATTCCTTTCTTATCAGGTTTCGCCCACTCACGTACTCATGCTCACGCACCCACTCCAACTCACAGTCATTATCGTATCGCGCAACTTTCGTAGGTATCGCTGCATCTCCATTGTGATCAGTGACTGCAGTTTGGGTTCCGACGTAAGTCTTTTTACGTTTCAGATGCGGATAGTTGATTTTTTGCTCCTTCTTTCATAACGTGTCTCATTTTGGCCAATCTCTTGGACTGTTTTATTGTGGAATTTATCGCAACAGTAGACACCGTGGAAAGTCATTAATTTCTGGGAAAACAAATGCACCCCGACCGCTTTTGAGCTATCCGGGCTGCAACTCTCTCTGAGGAGAACGTGCGTTCTCCCCCCCCCCCCAACCCAGACTGCCCACCGCGCTCCCCTCAACTCCGCCATTCATGAAATCATGGTTCATACAGATTGTTAGATAATTTCAAAGGATTCCATGCAATCGGAAATTCTTCTACAATGAAAAAATGAGCAGCTTGTTTGAACCCGTTGGCAATCAGCCAACAGACGAGAACGTCATTTGCGAAAGCTATGAGCTAAATACTTTGAAAAGGGACACAATCTCAGGTGGTGAAATAATTTTCGAAGAATTAAATGAAGATATGAAAATGTTCCTCGAGACGTTGCCAAAGAATGAAATTGACAGGTTCCGCCATTTAACAGAGTCTGGCGAATTGTGTCCACACGAGATCGTGAAATTGAGAGAGCCTCGATCAGGAAAAGAATTCCAAGTACGAGCCAGTCTTTTATCAGTCATCGAAACGAATGATAGTGATGAAAATCCGTACGATGAGCTGGTAGTTTCTTCGGAAACAAAGACTGATTGTCAGAGGCAACAAGTATTCGTTGGTTCCATTCCACCCGAGACGATAAATGACTATTTGCTACCAGATCGATCATTTCGCATCCAAAAATCGGATGAGAGTGAACACATATACGACTATGCGGACTGCACGGCAGAACCAAATGATTATCGACATAAAAATTCATTAAAAATTTTATTACCAGCCATTCCTGTTGAACACAAAGATTCATATTGGAGGTCGCGGGGATTGACTTCTACCGATAGTGCTCTTTTTGTTGCTTGGTTGTGCATTGGATTCATAGCTATTGTTTCTGGTGTTATGTTGTTGTACCTGCTGTTGTTATAGAAGGATGTGTCATACGTTAAGGGTCCGCCAGTAATCTCCCTCATTTTCGGGTTACAAAAATGCACCTGAAATACTGTACAGCCAAAAATAAAAAGGCCTATTGGGGCAGCAAGGAAGAAGCAAATTTGGAACGAGTTCTTTGAATGATCACAACCTGTGAATTGCTTTTCGATGATAATATTGCTGAATAAATTAATTTTTCAGCAATTTACGTTTTTTAAAAACTGTCTCTACTCAAGTGTTACCATTTGTAGCTCGCAGTGCGCTGCAACTGCATGTTGTAGTGGTCAAGACTATGAGCAAGTTAGACCAGTATTAGTTGCTGATATTTCATTTTCTGTCTTGGAAACACTTTGGGAGAAGTAAATAGGAACGAGCCAATCTTTACTAAAGACCTCCTTTGGCTTTTTCGTGAATTTACTTCACTAGTCTTTTGATTTCCGTCGATCACGGAATGTCTATTTGCCCGCAAAACCCTCGCTGCACGAATTTAATGGCACCCAATGCAAAACGCCTGTTCATATTTGCCGCTTTCAATGCTTCCGAAGAATATCTCATCCCGGGTGGCGTGCCTGTGTTTATGGCAGGGCGGCAATATCTAATTATCAGCTCACTACACCATATCGATACTCTGTTTAACGTGTGTTATTTGGCAGCGTCGCGGGACACGAATCGTTCAAACCAAAACAACAGAAATTTCTGGCGCGCAGTGGTGGGCTGGCAGGTTGTGTGGTGGTTTGTTGATTATCTCGTTTCGAAACGAATTGTGGCAAAGATTCTTCGCGACGAAAGACGATTATCTCGAAGTGAATTTTAGAATATTTCTGAACGAAGAAGAATTTACGGGAAAAGCCCTTGCTCAATTAGAGCTAGCGTAGTAGTTTGCTCACGTGAGTTCAGTTTGATTGCTTTATCGAAGAATAATCTCAGCTTCTTTGTTTATTAATGTCAGTAAAACTAGAATCTAGATAAATTTGCTTCGAATATTTATATTTGTTGTGAACCGTTCATATTTTCAACGGTGCTTTTATCGCATCGGCTATAAGTTTTATAAAAATAAATGTTCGTTGCTCGCCAAATGCCGACAAATCGCTAAAATCTAATTTCCCTTTAGTTTATCTCTTTTGCACAGCATTAAATTGGAACAACTATCCGCTTTATAGATCGTCATGGAGAGGTGCACGTTTTGTGGCTGGACGCGCAAGACGGCGTTGCCGTCCATTCGTTTCTTCGGTATTCCCAAAGAGCCGGGTATGCGACGGATGCAGTGGCTGTACGCCCTCGGCCGGCGCGAAATCACTCCAAGAGATCGGGTAAGTGGAACAGCAATATTTATGTTGGATCGCAGCTGTTCGAGTCTTTAAAAACTGAGATGACCGGGTGATAGGAGACGTTCGATGTGAATTGTTTAACGGAAAAGCGTTTGATTTTGCAAGTCGTTGAAAGAATTTGTTGTTTGGTACTGGTTGCTTAGTGCGAAATTAAATATATCTTGGTGATATTTAATCGGGAATGCGCAGCTTAACGCATTGCAAAGTAAAACATGTACTATTGCGAATTATATTCATTTCATCATTGGTCGCTTTAACTGGAGCCTTAATAGATTAATTGATATAATTTAAAGTAAATTAGGGTATTCATAGAAATATGTTTTAACAAAACTAGTAAATGAGGCGATAGTTATTCTATAAGGGAGATCGCGATAGGATGTACGTAAATGGCATCCTTAACCTTTTCCGTTGAGTACAGCTTTGTCAAGAGCCAAATTGAACTACTGTTCCTTTTTCAGGTGTGCAGCGTTCACTTCCGCCAGGGCCGACCGTCGAGCGACCAGAGTCATGAGGACTTCGCGCCCCACCTCTACCTCAACAAAGAACCGCCAGCCGAGGTGCTTGCTTATCTGGAGACGCTGGCAGAGTCGAAGTTAGAGAAGACGAATGGCGAACCCGAATACCGCGGCAGCGTCAACATGAGCACCGTTAATACGCTCGAGCTCAATAAGGTATTTAGTACGGCCATATTCAGTGTGTTTTTGTTCTGTGCAGCGTTTTGTCGCGTTCCTTTGAGAGTTTTGGGAATGTTCACCAGTTATTGTGAGCGGTGATGAAATTTATTCAGATTAATATTGTTCAACATTCTTGATGCAAGAGGATTAATTGATAGTGGATTATGTCTTTCATGTAACGATTAAAAAAGTTCTTTTCAAACATTTTAATAAGCTTAACAAACTCTAATAATCTGTTTGGAGGCTCATGCGCCTTTTTGGAGTACTAAATATGTTCATACCATTTTATTATCTCTTGCTAATCTGGTTGCAATTTATCAATTTCTTCATGCTAGGTTGTTATTATCAACTCACATACAATACCACATGTAGCATCCACAAGCGTAGTTAGAATTCAAAACTGAGGAAGGGATACCCGTATTCCAGAAGGAGCACAGCGACCTTTTTTTGGAAGAGGGAATCCCTTTTCTTTCTATAAGGATGCAAATTAGCCAGAGAAGGGGCACGTGCCTCTTGTGCTTCTCCCTAGCCACACCTTTGCGGCATCGAAACTGAACTTTTCCCTTATTTCAGGCGCCGCGTCCGTCAATCCTGCAGCGAAAGCGCAAGCAGCCGCCGGCCACGACGACGATCACTTTGCCGATAGCGACTTCGCCAGTTGCCAGCGGCAACGGCGAACAGCAGCCTCGCCGAATGAAGCTGCAGATACTGCAGAAGCCGCTGGCCGAAGCCGCCGGTGTCCGAGCAGGACAGACGGTCATTATCAAGCGACGGGTGGCCAGACCGCCGACGGTGGCTGCTTCCACTTCGTCGGCGCAGGAAATTTCTCCCTGATCCTTAAATCAGTATCGATTCTCTTCTATGTGCGCAAGAAGCCGATTTTGTGCCGAAATGTCCGGATGTTCGCAAATTGAATGTATGCGCGTACGTTGAAGCTGAATTCCAGGTTTTTGGACCTTGTTATTTGCATTGTTCGGTGTGTAAAGCGGTTCGTAGCAGTTGTTCGCGATTATTTTGACAAGATGACTGGAACATATAACCAACTTTTTCATCATTGTTTCTGTATTTTTTGCGTTTTAAATTTGAAATTTACGGTTAGCATTACATGGCTCTTAATGAAATGGGTATGTTGCACAGTAAGAGAAAGACCAGTACGCTCTATGCTTGCAGCATTCGATGTGGGTGGTTTTATTGTTTTTGCAATCAGCAAACATAAACACGACATCAGATTCAACGTGCTCCAATAATTATTAACATAATATACCTCCGATTTTGAATATATCAGCTGTTTCTAGTTTCAATTGAAATTAAGCGAAGATAAACCATTCGGCAAATGGCAATCTTTTCGGCTTCCCTGCGGTCTGTGACTGAGTTACATTGCCATGAATGAAGTAGACATACTCATAAATCCTTAAACCGCGCTTGCATTGCGGCGGCGGGCGACCATACTTCCAAATGGTTGGAAACTTGGAAGTCGATTGCTCTGGTTGCTCGCATTGCACCATTGTACGGTAGCACGGGCGATGAGTGACGAACGATTGGTCCCTTCGATCGCTCTCATTTCCGCAATGTGAGCGCGGCTTAACCCGATCAAGTGCTTCGACATTTAAGTGCGAAAATACAATATATTAGCAAATGCACAGCACGACATTAGTAACATTAGGGGCGCGACACTTTTGTAATCGGAAAACCTAATTTTTGCTGCGCCGAATGTTGGATTTCGTGCGAAGCGAATGCTTGATGGAGCTACAAATACTCCAGTTCAGGGGCCGACCTCGGGTCCTGTTCGGTCCCAGAAAGATTGACGGGGTCGGGGCTTGAATCACGCTGAAACGTGAAATATCAGTTTCAACTTCGAAATACTTTGGCGAAAGTTCATTTTTGTGATCAGAAAGTTGTAGTTTGAGCTAATCTAACGATGTTTGAGTGTATTTTTTGTTGTTAATGAAAAATTTTGGTCAGTTACTGTACAAGGAAAATTTGGGGTCTTGGGCCGGGGCCAATTTGCGAAATATGTGGGGATCGGGGTCAGAGCTGGGACATTCTTTCGGTGAAAAAAGGGGTCGACCCCTGACCATCATTGACTACAACGCTTCTAGGGCTCATCTGATGCTGAACGACTATCGTCTTGATTTGGAACGGGGTTACCGTCGCGCCGCACTTCTTGGCCAAGGCCCCGAATTCGTCGCGGTAGCTTTTGTTGAAGATGACGTAGATGGGGAGGTTGGCGGCGCTGTTCAGCAGCGAGGCCATGTGCGACAGTGGGGCCACAATGGCGACCATTCCTTAAATCAGGGTTATATCAAAGGCGAAATGAAATGTCTGCGGCGTCCCGGCGACTAGAGAAACGGAGGGACTGCTGCTGATGGCTGCTGATCGAGTCGTGGGTAACGAGACGATTTGCCAGAGTAATACGGTACGGTTAGTTTTCAACATCAATTTTTAAACCGATTTTTGGGGCTTATCTTTATGATTAGACTGAGGCCGGGGCTATATTTAACATTATGCTTGACTGAATTGCAATATTCTTGCTTGATAAATGTGATTTGGTCAAAGTCGCTTACTGTCAAATATGCCTAGCTGCAGCGCAAGTGACAGCAGGATGAAGTTAGGAATGGCGACTAGGAGGAAAGTCGTTCCAACTACCACCGCTATCGTTCTCGATATGCGCCATTGTATTTCTTTCTTGAGCGACTCGCGGTTTGCCTTCATCAGGTTCTGGTAGCTCTTGAGCGCCGCATAGATTGTGAACACGATAGCGACTGTACAACCGATGCTGCTGATCGAGTAGATGTACCTGCAAATATCGATTGTCTTGCTTGCAATGGTCAAGTTGAATACTGTCTTCGCTACCAATGGAAATAATTATGCAGTGGTTTATTAATTTTGCATGCCATATACAGTATATATAGGAGCAGGCGGCGCTGTGGCCGAGTGGTCTAGGAGCCTCGGCTCGCAGCCACAAGGTCGGGGGTTCGACCCCCAGCAGCGTCGTCTCCGGTGTCAGGCCTGCGACAGCCGACCGAAGAGCACGTGTCGCATTATGAGGGTCGGAAAACCCGAAAAAGCTGACCCCACGACATAGTGGGAGTAAACAGCTTAAGAAAATACAGTATATATAGGAGCAACGCCAAAACCTATTGAAGATAGATATTGCAGAAGTATGATATGGTAGTGACAACGTTTGAAAGGCTCGCAAGCTCAAATATCATATTCGCGAAGCAGGACGCCATTTTTGAAGCGAATCGAAAGCGATCGTCGAGGCACCTTTAGACTATTGCTAGTGTAGATTGAATTTAATTTGCCTCAGATTATTTCAAATTAGTGTTCCAGCGTCGTCGAAAATAATTATCTACAAAGAAGCGTCGTGAGTAATTCGTTGTAAGCTTTCCGAATAAAACTTAATCCCGCATAAAATCCTGTCGAATTCAGTTGGCGCGCGTGACTTGTAAACAGCTTTAAGGTTCAGATGCGGAGGTATAGTGTTTGCTCGAACATATTTATCGGAATAGTCCTGTATTGGCTCTACAATTTTGCCAGTATGCTTAAACAAGTAGCTTATATTAAGGTGGTGTGGTACCTCCAAAGTAACTGCCAGCTGCCAGCTATGTCAAAGTACTTTCCAGAACCACCCGGTTTCAAGCACCTCTTACGATAATAACGCATAATTATTTTGGTAAAACGAGTGTTCTTACTGAGTGAAACTGATGTGCACGTAAACAAGGTTGCACAACATTGGGAATGGCGGCAACATGGGCCTGGACAGCGTGCTCGCAAACCAAACACAGCCAGCTGTCAGCAACGCTCCAGAGCTGAAATTCATGAAAATAATGACGTCTGCATTACGTGCAAGCATTCATCAATATCGCCGGAAAAAACGAGAATGTTTGGGAGCCACAACCCACTTTTACTCGCAAAAATCTAGTGATAAATGATATGAGCTCACCCAAGAACGAGAGAATTTATCAGCCACGCCTTCTTCGAGTTCCAAACAGTGATGTACCACATCGGTGCTTTGGTGGCCATCAACCGTTCGCATCCCAAACAGACCATCATCCAAGCGGTGATATGACGGCCCAAAAACATCAGCAGCACAAATGGTTGCACCATGCACGCGAACGGGGACATTTTGTTCACAAAGTCGTAGCCGACTTGTCGGATGTAAATGGACTGAAACAGTGACATCTGGGTAGAGAAGGATGGAAATTTTTATTTGTGGTCCTGCTCTGTGCGATCGTACCTGTAACCGAGGTCCGAGGCAAAGGGGGTCTGAACCTTCTCGGGGGGGGCCAGGGGGTCCGACCCCCAGCTGGAGGGGGGTGACCCCCTGGACCTCCATGGTTGCAGGTATGCGTGCGACTGCTATCATGAAGACAGTCTGATCCAAAGGTAAATTAAAGAGCGAAATAGTTTTATGAAACGATTTGAAAGTTCGCTATCAATTCTGTAATTCTGCCTTTGCTTTATTTGATCTTCGTGTGATGTTTTAAAGAAACTTTGAAAATCAATACGATTGCATAGCGCAACAAATTTTCATATGAACGGACATATTGCTTACTTGTATCACGTATCCAAGCGAAAGCATTATTTCTCCAAAGGCTAGTCCAAACGTAACAATGTGATTTGATTTTACTGCAGTACTGCTATTGTTGGTCGAAATTTTTATCCAGCCGAAGTCAGGCATGAGTCTCCAGGCAAGCGTGGCGAGACCGACATTTCCGATCCCTGCAGCTATGCCGAACACTAAAGCGAATCACAACCATATCTCCTCGTTAAACACTGATGCAAGCATGACCAAATGCCTGTGCCGACTCATCCTGCGCCCTAAGTAACTGGACCATATAATTTGGTTAATTTTGTGGCTACCCCTTCTATTATACGCAGCTTGGAAGACACTTTAGCCAGAATACCGTATGCTTTTCGCGCTTTGCTTGATCTACAGTACAACGAAGATGCGCGAAGCATACGGTATTCTGGCTAAGCCGTCCTTCAAGTAGTGTATTCCATCCGTTCGATGTCATAGGGGGATTAATGCATTGCAGTAGATATTCTTAGTAATTAAGACAGGTTTATCGACTTTCCGACCCTGGAGATACTCCCCTAGCAGCGCAGCTTGGACAGTTTATACGCAGGCAAACATTTCTGCGGTGGTCCCCAGAGCAACGCCAGTGATGAGACCAATGAGGCTGTGGCTTCGGGCGCCGAGAAGGCGCTTTACCACTACAAAGAGGGGCGCCAGGCGCGTAGCCAGGGGGACGGGGGGAATCCCCCGTCATTTGAGTTCCCCCGTCTTTTGGGTTTCCCCCTAAATTGTGAATTCCACGTACAAAAATACGAAATGGTATGGATTTCCCCCCGTCTTTTGGATTTCCCTCCCCATACACCGGTTTCTGGCTACGCGCCTGAGGGGCGCCATACTAAAAGAATGCCATCGTTATGCCTCGGGAGGTCTCGCTAATCGCACAACAATCAATCTCAGCAGAATCACCCAATCGCGCTCACCAAAAAAGTAGCCTGCGCAGATATTGTAGAAAAATGAAAGTTGATTCCGCAGTGCTGCACCGTAGTCGACAGTTACGTTTGATGAGTTCATGGAGGAGGCGGGAGGAGCGTAGGAGCTCATCACAACTTCGTATAAGAAACGATGACCGGGTGCCCAGGATTGCGGTCTGAAGCAGAATTCAGTAGAAGGTTTTTGTCATTGAAGTCATTGATAAACAAAGAAGCATTCGTTGTATCGCTTTGTCATACATCGTGTTCCTCAATTTATACAATCGGGATAGATGAATAGAAAATTTGATCAGTTTTTCACGATCAGAACTATAACCCTACAATCAGAATGAGAATTTTTGGAATATCCAAGAAAATATATTCAATAGTTCAGCAACCCACGACAGAAAACGAGCGTAAATATTTTTGGCCGAAATTATACAGGCGGGACGGGAACGAAGTCACTGAGGGCTTCAAGAAGCCCCTCCCCCCTGCAAAAAATTATGATCGTCTCCAACAGTGCAGTCCAATATAGGACGATACCACAGCCCTCCCTCATCCATAGTTTTCCCCACGATGTTTAACTACACAACAGTGGATTGTTCTGTGCATTAAAACCCCTACTGCCTCTGCGAATGGAAACAAACAGTGCTCAATGAAGGATGCGCTTGCAGCGGAAGCCTCTCA
>JAQGAX010001718.1:0-10403 GCA_034698105.1 Plectus exinocaudatus | reverse complement strand
TTTAACGTAGAAGGGGGGAGTACAGTGTTTTTGGTCGGCTGGAATTTGACGACCTTTTTTTTTAGGTCGCTAACCATGTGTAGCGAAAAAATTTTTTTACCTCCATCCCCCCTTTAGGGTCAAAATTTTTTTAGGGGGGGATGATCCGGGGAGGGGGTGACCCCCTGGACCCCCTGGTTACAGGTATGAACGGCTGTGGTCACAGCCACCATCATTATCAAAAGCAAAACTAACCGCCGTTTCATTGTCATCGAAGCTATTACCATAATCATAGCCACGAAGTATTCATCATTCCCCCTTTCGCCTCTTGTTCTGCTTGAAGATTTTGGACGCGGCCGTCATCTCCACTGCCATTATTGAAACCAAGAGTTCTTTGAAATCGTTGCGTAAGGCACATCTCCCACCACGGAAATGGTGGAAAACTTTAAAGAGAATCTCATCAGGCTAGGTGCATCTGACAGGTCAAGATAAGAAAGAAGCGCGAGTAGACTAGATAGGTGTGACTCAGCACTGCCAGTGCAGTGTTGTGAAACTTCGAGCAACTACTACGATCATCGCTATATGATGGTTGTGCAACGTCGAGCAATACCCGACACAAATAAATACAGTGGTTATTGTCAAGAGAGACGTCCGCCTACATTAACCGCGAAGTATTCATCATTCTTCTTGCTTCAAGATTTATCAAAATGAAGACGAATGTTCTGATTATTGTGACGCTCGCCGCAGGTAAATAATGTGCTGTGCGTTGACGGTAAAAAGCTCATAAGAAATGGAGCGCTAACTGACCCCGATTATTGAATTTCTGGCTGTTTTCAAAATCCAGAAAAAATGAAGGCCCCAATGACAATTTGCCGAATTGACCTTCCTTAATGAACTTTGCCTCCCCTACCTACTGGTCAAATTCGAATGCAAAGAAACCGACAATAACCTCCTCGGGCTTTGATATTCCTCGCTGAATAGCTGAATTTATTTAAATAACGCTCAGAAATGCATGAAAAAGTCTCCTCTAATCTTTGAAAATTGTAAGCTTGTCGCAAAGTTTGAGATTTAAGGCAACGCGGCGGGCGGATTTGTATACTTGAAACTTTTGCTAATTAATCGAACATGAAGAATTTTTATAGCCGATCTTTTACATTATAGCTGTCACCAGCCTCGAAATTTGTCCATATACTCCGATCAAGAAAGTGATCAGAGCGACAATAGAAGAGTTCGACAGTGCTACTGAACAAATGGTGATGATTCGCGCCGTGATGGAAGATCTGACCAAGGCTACATGGGGCGTAATCATCGTTGAAGATCCCGTGCTGGTGGCGAGTGAGGTATGGCTGTTTAAATTGCATGAGCGAGCGCGTAAAAGCAAAGCCAAAACGGTTTGTTCCTTCTCTTTATTTTCGATTTCGACTTAGGTCTCACAATCTTATCTAACTAAGAGCTGAAATAGTTTTTGAAACACGCGAATGATTTCACTAAAAAGTTTTTAGCGTACACAATTTTAATTACATGGCTTAGCGCTCCCTCACACGAATGTGGTTGTTTCATTTTAATCGATAAGAGAAGAAAATACGAAAAACGAGCTTTCAATCTTCGTATTCTTGCTACTATGGTCTCTTTAATGGTCTCATCATTAGGGATTATCAGACTATGGTCATAGGCCAACCTCGAACCGCCCTGGCCATTGTGACGTGTTGTTACATATTATGACGAGAACTATAATTTATGATAAGAAACGCTGCATTATATCAATTAAAATTGTTGTTTGTCAAAAAATGTCAACTTTTTAATGATTTTCAACCTGATTCAGGTGCATTGGACCGTCCCCGATGTCTGGCGAATAGGTGGCAAAGGCGCATTCTGCGTAACAGTTGTCAATGGATGGCAATACAACGTGTTCATGATTCATGACGAGCAGCTGAAGCAAGAACGGCTGAAAAGTTCTGACCACTATTCGTTCGACATACCGAAGAACAAGACGCATGAGTCTGAATTTTTTCCCGCATAGATAAGCACAAGAAATGATTACAACCAGACATGTGCACGGGGGTATGGGGGTAAAAAACCCCCGCAAGGGCCGGCTGGGGTATATACCCCAGATTACCCGTCATACCCCCTAAGGTCAAACCCGTGCACATATGACATGTCTCATTACGATTAGAGAAGAGATGATAATCTATTTATATAGGTCCACAGATTATGGGTCTCTGATGTGTTCGTGTGTTTATTTCGTTTGTTTTTTCGTTTGTTCAGCCCAACGGGCCATCCGTAGCCCCAGGTGGGCAGTAACAAATACACGATTAGTGCGCACATCAAAACACGCAAAGATAGTATGAGAATAGTGTCAGCTATATATTCACAAGCAAGAACTTAAATTTAGATTTACATGTACAGTAGACTGTGCATTAAAAGATCTCTACTCATTCCACTTGTTCCACTTCCTCTCTGCTGGTAGCAAGCGATTTTAAAACGAATCTGCTTAAGAAAACTATGATTCCAAGAAGTCTACCTTAATATTTCTGAAATTTGTGTCAACTGGCAGGTTCTGGACCTTCCAACTAGACAGAATTTGCCGGAGGACGTTTACTGGCTTGCCATGGGCAGCGGTTGCCTCAGCAGCTCACATCTCGCACTTCGATTAGCTTCTTGCATATAAACACGTATTGCTCGGCTACGACGCAAAAGCGCGCGATTAATTTGACTTTCTAATTGGCGACAATACAAAATTGTGCCGTCTTTCTGTTGTATTCAGCAAAGGGCCGAGCTGTGATGCAGAACGTTTGCTGCTGATGCGCATTCAATTGAATTTTACTCCTGAATGCTTCAGAATGTAATATATCGACAGGACAAACTTAAAAATCTTCTTATGACGCAAGGAGGTAATTATCACCCCGAAACTTCTTCTAAAATAGCTCATGACCGTTCGCTTCAACAACTTAACACGAAGCAATTGGTTCTTCGCTGAAAATTCAATTATAAGTATGCAATTGATTGCTTCCGAAGACATTAAGTCGGCTATTTGGGTAGTGCGCAGTGATTCCATCGGCATACAGTAGTCGAACAACTTGCTAGAATAAGCAGTTTGATGACAATGTCTCAAAGGAAAGTAAGACCGATTGATCATCCTTCTCCGTACGATTACTCGAAAACAACCAGTAGTCCTACTTTTCTCAAAAAATGCCAAAATATCGCTGAAAAATATCACTTTTATCAACCTAATCAGTCGAACAGCGGTTTCATTCAGTGGCTGCTATGGAACGCTTTTTGGGCAATTGTTTTTGTCTTTCTCGCTTATGCGACGACAAAGACGACCGGAAAGATTATCAGTGGGTACGTGAATGAACCAGCATCCCTGCGTCCAATCATTATGTCTCATCAAATAATGATCTTGCCGAAAACGACGCTCTGCTTGCCACTGACCGCAAACGACCTGGATGAAAATATGAATGCTACGGATACGTTTGAAAGACACTATCAATACAGCATAATGCAATTTTTTGCAAACTTTCCCTTGGACAAAGAGGTATTTGCTAGCCATGCAAATAAGTGGTCATATGCCATACTCTATGTTGCGCACAACTACCTGGCCTCGATCTCGCGCTTTGAAAGCTTTGGATTGGAAAGTTCGGTCACACACCGCAACAACAGTGCAAATGAAGACTTGATGAAAGCGACTATCTACTTGGCAATGCACCTGAATGCAATCAACATGACGATCAACGAATTTCGCATGGCGTTTGGCAGTCAAATCGCTGCTTTGTACGCATTGAAAATAGTTTTCAAAAGCAACGATGTGTCACCAAGTTCGACATTCGACTCTCCTGTGATTATCGAAGATCAGTCACCATTCGTGGACTTCGAAAAAGTCTGCTACCAGCTGCGATTTGATCTATATCCATTCATAAAAGAAAGAAACAACATTATTCAAATACAGGCATCAAGATCAGCGTTCCCAAATCCAGAAGCAGCAGGTTCGCAGGGAAAAATTTATCAATTGCTTACAAATTTAGTACAAATTTTCAAAAATGCCATGGCAAATATAAGGGGGACTAATACTTTCGAGTACCTATTGGCATTGGCATATACGTAGGTATCGGAGGAATCAAATGGAATTTCCATGTTTGGCTGTCCCTGATCAATCCCCATTGTGTGACTTTGCACTTTTATTTTTCAGGTACAGTTGTCCTGGACTTCAGCGGCAGAGATCCGGCAATGAATGCACTCAAATGGCAAACTGGCAGCGATCAGGCGATTTTTGCACATTTCATGTTCGATTATTTCGTAGATATCAGCGTCGATTCCGTTTTTCGAAGATTGCCGGTTCAACAGGGGCATGTTGTCTGTTCTGGAAACAGATCTCTGGACGCTTGCAGGTAAGTGTATTTGTTTATCATCTATTTTTCGATTAGTACAACATTGCCCTTTGACAGTGCAGAAGTAAGATATTTTCATCTATGAATATTGAACACTTTTCTGATTGGATTTGGGCTCTCTCGCAAATGTAAAAAACCTCATATAAGACCGTAAAATACTGTATTACGCTCCTGTCTCCTGCGGTTGTCAGGGGCAACGCCAATCAGCGCTCTTGTTTATTGCAGGTGTATATTGTACTTTCGGACTACAGCGCTGGAAAGCAGCAAAGTTTTCAATTGCTTTCAAATTCAATGCTCAATTTAAATTTGCAATACTCAGCAATAATTTTTTAAATTCTCATAATTTCGCAAAATACAGGGTGGGCCACGAAGGTATCCCCGATTTGGTTTCCTTATAACTTTTACGGTAATGAACGGAATTCAGCCAAACTTTCAGATAATATAGAGTAACTCTGTAAGTTTTATTTGACAAAGTTTCGCTGATTTCTGTATCGAACTTTCTGAGAAATTAAAAGTTTTCCAAAAGCTATCAAATTCAACAGCGTGGCTCACAGTATATTACAGCTCTCTAGTGAATAGCTTTCTTTGTAGCGCACAGTCTTGCGGATTCTTTCTTTTGAAAAGTCGTAAAATTCTATGCTAGGAGCTAAACTTTCGTCAATTTCGCTTACTTGAACACAAAATGAGAAAGAAACAAAAATTCGGCTGGTCAATCAACGTCCTGTGTCAGTCAAGATCAGTCGAAATTCTTCATTATGTCAAAATGTTAACTTAATTGCTAAAGCAACAAAAATGTAGGCGATTTTACAGAAATTAGCACTCTTTCGAATACAACAGCTCTCAAAGCATTTGGGTTTCTTGAATAATAGTAATTGCCCATTAAATATGAGCCACGTGAAAGAATTTGATTATATTTATAAAACTTTTAATTTCTCAGACAGTTTGGAACAGAAATCAATGACACTTTGTCAAATAAAACTTACTGGGTTACTCTATATTATCTCAAAGTTTGACTGAGTTCCGTTCATTGCCGTAAAAGTTATAAGCAAACCAAATCGGGGATACCTTCGTGGCCCACCCTGTAGAAGGTACTTTCCTACCTGACTACTCCTGCTCATCTGAATTCTGAGTGAAGTGGAAATCACAATTTAGCTTTCGTCAAAAGTGATTGAAAACAAGCTGAATTTTGCGTGATATGAATTCATCATTGACCAATTTGATTTCAGAGCCGATTGCCGTATTCATTTCATAGAAGCAGTCTGCAGTTGCACCCCAACAACTTTCAACCGCGCCATCGCTCCATCAGAAAGCAAGAACGAATGTCAGCTCGAACAATATGAAACAATTTGCTCTCAGGCAAGTAATTTATTGATCAGAATGTAAATTACGGTATTGAGCGGTAATCGTTAAACTTGTGGTTGGTATACTTCACATCAAATAAAAAAATGGGTCAATGCCAACACCAGTATCAATTGTAAATTTAATTTGTAGCAATTGGTAAAATTTCAGCAAGGTTTTTGCCTGTTATTTTCAAATTTTATTCAACAGCACTACATATATTGTCATAAGCGCACCAATTAAGGGTGGCCCTTAAACATCACTGGTATTTTGTGATTGATGCAATAATCCCCTATGCGACTGCGCTAAATATTTCTCTGACTTTACAAATTATGAACCGTTTTAGATTTTAAGCAGCGCACCTAGCACACATGCATGCGAAAGTTACTGTCTTGATTCGTGCGACAAGATTCGCTTTCGATTGAAATCAACTGAGTCTTGGTATTATGGCAGGAATTCTTCAGTAATCGTCGACCTATCAGTATCCAATTTCGACTACACAATTTTTGTAGAAGGCGTATCTTGGACGCTGGATTCTTTTATCGCTTCTCTAGGCGGGATACTTCATTTATGGCTAGGTCTCGACATTCTGAGCATCATCACTCTCATAGCAACAACTATAGGGACACTGTGGACAATTTACAAATCTCTTTTGGAGAACGATGATGACTTGGCGATGAGAATGAGCAACGCAAATGCTGAAACTGAAAGCGCAGATGAACGACGACCTTCAAAGGCCTTTGTCCGTGTGAAGTTTATACCCATACCATCCACTACTGTTGGCGAACAAATTAGCCAAGTAAATAGAGATCCCACTGGCGCAAGTAATAAGAGAGAATCAGAGAAAAATGTGTCTATCTTATGGAACCCAACCTGGATCATTGGCAAAATGTTTTTGGCAGCTGTGGTTGCAGTTTTGGCATTTTTCACCGTGAAATCTATATACTACCTGTACTTCGACTACGCAGCTAATCCTACCGTAACGAGCTTTTCCGTCAGATATAACCAGACAATGGTGTTTCCAGCATTTACCGTATGCATACCATTGAAACTTGGTGAGCTGGACGTGCTGAATGATGGGTTTTATGAAAACTACAGGAATGATACTGTAATATTATATGATAATATTATGTCACAATATTTTCATCAATCGGACTTGTCGAAAGCAGCTTTTCTTCAGAACGTGTGGCCCAGTGTGATGCTTCACATCGTTCACATATACTTGGCCGATTTGACGGGATACGAAATGGAGACAACAATGGACAATAGAGAGATCAGCAAACATTTTGGAAGAAGCCAAGACATACTAGAGAAGAGTCTGATGGCATTGGGTGTTACAGTGGATGAGTTACGACAAAAATTTGGCTCTGAAGTAACTTATTTGATGAAATTATCAATTAGATCTTCAACAAAAAGCAGTTCATTTCGATACACAGGTTATCAAAACCAGCAACCGCAGGGCTTTGATAAAACGACCTCTGTTAGCGCAACCCAAATCTGCTATCGCACTTATTTTTTTAATGTCTTTGAGCAATCGGAGTCAACCAGCATCACAATTTCTGCCTCGGAATTAGATCTGCCCAATCGGTACTATCCGGGAATCTATAGAGGATATGTTACTGTAGATCTCCTTGGACGAAACAGCATAGAACATACCGAAGCATTACGTCGCGATTCATCGGTGTATTTTGGAGAATTTGGCGTCGCTCAAATTGCACAAGTTGAACTAAAAGCAGTCTATCGCACTTTCCCGGTGGTTAATGGTAAAGTGCGCTGCAGCTACAGGGAATCCATGGCGGATTGCAAGGCCAAATGTCAAATACTTAACATCATAAGCAAATGTCAGTGCATGCCAACCTCCTGGCCAAGTCTGCAGAAGGCATTTCCATTGCAAGCGCAATCTTATTGTACGCTCAAACAATATAAGAGCTGTCTAGTAACAAAATCCGCAGATACCTCAGATGATCATCCCAGTTCCCAAGAAATCTCAAATCTGAATACTGCAAAAATGGAGCATGATTACCAGAGCAAAATTTGCAACAGCCAATGTCTTGATGCCTGCGATCGACCTGTCTATGAAATTACATCATATGGAAGTTTATCATCAAAGGAAAATGATACACAAATTGAGTTCCGAATGGCAAACTTCAATTATTTAATTTTTGAAGAATACTATAAATGGTCTCTTCAACAGTTTCTTTTGACACTCGGAGGAACACTTGCCCTGTTTCTTGGACTAAATGTTTTTGGCATTCTTCGAGTCACATTACATTGCATCATCTGGACAGTAGCTTATTTGTACACGAAAATTAATGGTGATCAACCAACAGCTGGTGGCATCCAAGCTCGCGAGCGGCAAAAAAGTAAATGGGCGAAACTTTTGAACATACCTACATCCTGCGCCAATCGTTGGCAGTGGACGAGCGCGTTAATTTTGAAGTTCACTGTGGGATCCTTTCTTACTTTCTTGACCTTGGCAATGAGCTCTAATCTCATTCTACAATATTATCGCTATACTTCACAGTCATATGCCATCACCACTGTAACCAAGAACATAATGTTCAACAAAAGCATTTCACTCCCCACATCTACAGTATGCATCCAACTGAGTCTAGATGAATCTAAAACAGAAATTGGATCCGGTGAAGAGGGAATTCAAGTCATCTTTGCAGGGGGTTCCCAGCTGAACAAAGAAAATTTCCTGAGAGTACCTTGGTCTCTTGCATATCTTCACATTTCACAAATGTATTTGGCGTCCATGGCATATTTCGAAACAAGAACTGCAGAAGAGCCCCACAAATACAATGAACCGCCAAAGCCACTGATCTTGCCTGAATTCATAACAAAAATCGACAAAAATACATCTTTGGCGTTATATGCGCTTGATAGTACTCTACAGATTTTGAATATAACTGTCGATGAGCTGAGACAAAAGTTTGGTCGTGACGTCGCAAGTATATTTGCTGTTGGAGCCACCCAAATAACACGCAACGGTTTGCATGACATCAAAAATAAAATCTCAAGTACAGTCACTCAAGTTACTTATGAGCAAGTTTGCTATCAAATCCGCCTGGATATCTATCCGTTTCTGAAGAATGAACACGAAATGATTGTTATAGAAGCAAAAAACCCTCTGATGTTCAGTAACCTTGCGGGTAGAAGATTGACCTTCGATTTCGCTGACGGAATAATTGACGATCAAAAGGAAGCGAGTATCACATTCAACAGGATGATCTCGAAGATCTACAGCGTCGATAATGTTTTTCGCGCTATGTCTGTTATTAACGGCTACTCTCGTTACAGTAATATGATGACCAAAGAAGAATGCGTCGGTCAATGTCGAATTTACTTGATTCAGGTGAGATCGTATTTCATACTATAGATTACCGTATTCTAAGAATTAGTTGTTTAGTGATACTATTATTAACACCACCCGAAATACTATTCCACCAAAGGGCAGATTTGGTATCCAGGGGGCACATCGACACTTTTCAAAGGGGAACCTTATCATTTTTCTTTGGCCTCCGAAAACCGGGGGGGGGGGTAAATCCAAAAACTGGGGAAATGCCCCCCTGCGCCCCCTCCTCAGCTACGCACCTGGTCTAGGAGATTTGGAACTCTGGTCAGGTGACCAGGGCAAGACCCACCTCGGATTTTTCTCCTACGCCCACTGAAATCCTGATACCGGCGACCACCCTCCCATGCACCGGTTCAGGCTTCCTGACCTCACACAGCTGTTGCAAGTCTGGAATGCATCCTACAAGGGACCAAGTCTAGTCCTTCCTCCCTTTTGCCAATCCATCTTGTTGTCTCTGAGTACAGTATTCTTTTTCTTCCTCACTCATAAACGTGAACGGAATTATTTTAGAGTATGTGCAACTGTATGCCGACGAGCTGGCCGATGCTGAAGCAACCTGGCAAAAGCGACTGTCAGCTAAAGACATACTTCACCTGTCTCAATAACAGCGCAGATACTGTTAGCGATTACTACTGCACACGTAGTTGTTTGAGTTCGTCTCTGATGACTAAATATCGTTCGTCTGACCGTTTCGCATCTTCTGCTGAAGGAGCTAGAATCGAGCTACAGGTCAGTAGTCTCTTGCATTTTAACTATTGGTGGCAGTGGATGATGGTAAACACAGTGCTTAAAATAAACAGGAAAAATTTGCCCACATGGTCTATCTGGAGATCCCTGAGACACTAGGAATTGGGTGTGGTACCCCTTCTAACTCGTGGTGAGCTTCTAACTCGTGGAAAAACTTTTGGTCCAAGTACCCCCAGACCGCCAGACCACCCAGTTCCCAGCCCCTTGACCACCTCTGTCCTCCACCCCTCACTATTTGCGCGACTCCCCAGAATCTTTCTATTTATTATGGTGGGGGTTGTTACTCCCCAGGGGCGGAGACGTGACCGCCCCGCTTCAGGGACTCCTATAACGTTGCGAAAAGTCTTATTTACATGATGAAGTTTTACCATGAATCCTTCGCTTTTAATGTTTACGTGCCCTCAATGGTCAATCTCTGTTTCAATCGTGAATTCAGGTTAACACGTTTGAATATTTGAATTTCGAAGAACACGAATATGAGTGGTCTTTCGAGAAATTCGCCGCTTCGCTTGGATGCGTGTTCAATTTATTCCTGGGACTCAGCTTCTGGAAGATTCTACGATTCGCAGCCTCAGTGATCATTTTTTTTGTCAAAG
>JAQGAX010001717.1:0-10406 GCA_034698105.1 Plectus exinocaudatus | reverse complement strand
TAGGGGGGTCCGACCCCCCTGGACCCCCCTGGTTACACCTATGGTTGTATCATGCAACGACAACGGCTTGTACGTATCGACGACAGAGTCAACAATACCCGGTTGCAAAGTGTTTATGATGACTGCGCTCGTTTTTGATGACTGTGCCTGGAACAATCAGTAGATCGACAACAAAGGCAGCGTTGCGCGATCCTGTGAAAGCGTCAGCATCCTTTAGCGAGCTGTGTGATCCATTAAACAAGTCTTCGTAGTTGAATGATCCAGTGAACACACTGTCGGCGTCATTAAATGATCCAGTGAACACGCTGTCCGCATTGAATGAGCTTAGCGATCCAGAGAATACATCACTGTCATTGCGCGATCCAACAAACGCGTTGGCGCCAATTTCAATAGTGACTGGAACATGACCGTCGGCGGCTGCGTTGATCGGGCGTGGCTGCAGGTCGCGCCCCACAACATTAACCAATATTTCTAATGCGAAAATAATGCCGCATGCTGCGTAAGCAGCCAGCGCGATCATAAAAAGTTCTTGCAGATGAAGCATACTAATTATGACCTGTGAGGTTCGCTGAACAAGATTGGCTTCTGAATATGGTGTCATGCTTCCATATGAACGAACCATCGTTTCAATTCCTCCGAACATTTTATACAGTTCTTTGTCAAATTTCTTCCTATAAACTGAATCCTTAGGGAAAATAAATCCAGCTGGAGATGCAATAAGACTATCGTCTCGAATGATGATGCCGAACGCTTCACGAGTCAAAGTAAATAAGCTAAAGCGATGTATCGCAATATCGCTCAGCTGCTGAGCAAAATAAATATGTTTCTCTTTGATAATTTTCTGTTCGAATTGGATTGGATAAGCGCGTTGGATTTGAGGTTACGTAACCCCGCATAGGTTTGCAATTTTGACACTCGCAGAGGAATTTGCACCAGGAAGTGGTTTTAATAAAGTTTGTGCTTTCACTGGACAGAAACTGAAGATAGAAGATCACCGAATTACGAAGCAGACTTTGCTAACACTCGCGTTGTTTCGAGCATTGGACATGCGAATAGCGCGATATATTTAGAGTGCATAAAGCTTAAGGTTTGTTTGCCAGGAGGCGGCTGCTAAGATTAGCTAGATTTCTGATCGTTGAAAGCATTTGTTTTTGAAACACTTCGACAAGAGGCACATTAGCTAATGGACCATTAAATCGAGATTGTACTTCGACTAATGGCTCTTTATGCTGACAGACTACTACTTGATGCCATGATTCGACTGTTGGTTCTTTCGTTCCGTTCGTAATCTTATTTACATTTCTCATTGTAGGCACAAATCAGGTAGGAGGCAAGAAATTCGACGAAAAAGATACTTCAATTCATTAAAAAGCGCGGTAAGCACAAATTTGAATATAATTAAAATTTTGATTTGAAAATGCACTTGAATGTGATACTGTATTAAGGCGTGTTTGGGCACTGAATTAATATACAGCTGAACCCGGATACAAGAGCAACCCGGATATAAGAGCCACTTTTCAATTTCCCGAGCCTGCTCTTATATCCGGGTTCGACTATATTGCAATATACAAAATCAGTCTCTTGTTAATGGCCTAACAACAAAAATACTCAATTGTTTACAGATCTAGTCATAAAAAGGCCTGGAGAACATGATTTCAGCATAATCTAGTTGACCGAGACGTTGAGTACAACCATCTGCATTGAAAGCAGGTACGTAGCTGGAATCGGGTTATTAGGGGGGCAAATTTGAGAATTTCCTGGACAGTACATTGAGTTACCTCGGAAAACTGTAGGTAATTGAGGGGCAAGCATTGAAAAATTTCATAAAATGGGGAATGCCCTTGCGCCCACCTTAGCTACGCGTCTGACTGGAAGAATGCGACTTTGACAAGTCCATATTATTTCAAAGTGCACAAAAATCACCAGCTATTGACATACGAACAAGGATACAAAGATGGACAACCAGTACGGACATTGAAGAGGTGCTCGTTATCAGACAGTGAACGTTTATGGGGGCCGTTTTCAGCCAACGGACTTTTGGAGGCCATTTTCAGTAGTATTTTCAGTAGTATTTTCAGTAGTTTTACGTTGTTCTATTTCCATTACTTTTTCACCGAGCATACAAAAACCTATCAGAATTAAACAAAAGGAAGCACAACCACCAATTACTAGTAAATCTCTTTGAATGGCTTCTTCAAGCATCTTGTAACAGCCATCAGTGTACACGTAATGATTGTCAGCGCGCGCATACCCCAGTGTCATGGCGTCATCACACTTGCTCTCATCTTTGCAGCAAGAAGCAGGAACAATGTCGAATGAAATAGTTTCAGGGTGCAGCTGACGAGTTGCATTTGTCCATGCACTGTCGCTCCAGTCCGCCATGTTCTCCATGCCACAGCAGTGCGAGTGCTGCTGAAGCCAGTCAATCTGCTTCACGAGCGGCGTCTGATTTATCGTGTATTCGATCTTGAATACATCCATTGTTTCATCTCGGAGCTCCCAGTGAGTCTGGTCATCATATTTATATGCAAGGACAGAACTCGCCATTAGGAAACTTAGATTTATGACTCGCGCAGTGAGGATCATGAGCAGTAAGCTTGTGCTCTTGTGGAGGGTTAACCAGGAGCCGGTCACTCCACTGAAGAAGAATATACTGCCACTAGTTATGAGAAAGGCGGCTGGAAGGAGTACATTTCGCCTGCGCATAATCTCGTCATAGCTGTGGAAGTCAACAATCACGAATGCTCCCACTGAACACAATAGCAGTGCAACAATGCAATTGAAAATGCACGCAGCGCGATGCAGCGTCCGAATTCTATCCTTGCCACTCATACTGTGTGAGCACTGGATTTACACGTTCTCGATGCTTAATGCAACAAACATGCAAGGTTTGGTTCCAACTGCCAATGGTCAAGTCATAAGGTAGCGAGCGAGTTTTAAGCAAACATCAATGGTGCTGTTGCTGGCGTACATCGTGTTCTTATCACGGTAATAAGCGGCGCTTTGCGTACTTCCATAGCGTCGCGCATGCGTCAAACACGAGTCACCGGCCGTTCGCGACACCCCTCCCCCTCTCTGGGTTTGACGTAATTTATGAACGTGCGTGCGTTCACGCATCAACCTGAAGGTCCAGAATGAACCCAGCATCACGCACATGAGCGTCAGAGCACGAGTAGCTTACTGTATTTTTAGTAAAGTCCGTTAATTAAAAATAAGTTATGTCCTGCTCATCTTACAGGGTGGCGCAAAAAAACGAGATTTGCGATTATTTTTTTAACGGGGCAGAGTCAGACAGTACCCCGTTTATGGATGATACCCCTAAGCCTGGGGTAACGATTGATGGCGATTGCCTGCGACATGCCCTTAGGGCATGACCCTGAGGGGTCCCCAAACGATAAAAAATCGCTATGTAAAAAACGGGTATGCTTCAGGGCTAATATCTCTACGATCCGCGAACCGTTTTTGCTCAAATTTTGCAGGCTTGTTAAGGAGTTTGTAGTACAATAAAAGAAAAAACCGCTTGCAATTTTATTGCCTCAGGCGGTCATGGTGAGCGGTCAAAGTTTCCGTGAAATAGCCATCGGCGAGCCACCGTATCTTTGTTAGCGATTTTCAAGGCAAAAATTCATAATCGAGGGTGTCTTTTCTCGAATAATCAAGTTGAAAGTAGTTAGTAGATCGAACAGCGATGTAAATTGATAACAAACACGATATAACTAGCGCCAGAATTATTCGAATGGCCAGCATTGTTTTTCAGAAATTACATTAACTGTTTCGCATATAGTAGAAATCGGTATCCAAGAGGGCTAGACCTGCGACTCTTTATTTTATGTTTATGGTGTTTTCTTTTCTATTCGCTGAGAGCGACCACGTAGCCTTCCATGCGGCGCTCAATAGACCCTAAATGTTGCTCAGCTGCGTAGCGTCATGTATCTGGGCGTTTTATTGAATTGATCGCTTCAGAGACAAAGGTTCGCTTGTAAAGACAAAGGTTTGTCGTCCGCTTGTACCTTCAGAATCACAATGGTACGTATATAACTAGCTGCTCTGCAACACAATACAAAATGTAGAATTGTACATGCATTTTTCTGAAGAACTGAATGACAGGCTGCAGCAACCGGAATCATCTTTTATCTCATTCCTTGTTTGATCAGCCTAACTAGACATCGCACAAAACGTTTCTGAAAGTTCTTTCGAACAGGATGCTCTATCAACTAAGCTGCAGTTACGCATAAAAGCGGAATTTAATATCCGGACATCATTCAACGGTAGCCTCTACTACCGCTCGAAGGAACGACGAAAAATGTGCAAGATGAACCTGTCGATTATCATCGTTTCCATATTCGCGACATCGGCGCTGGCGCAGACAGCTGGGCGTAAGTATACAAATTCTTTTCGCATTTGTTTGTACAAGGGGCAGGAAACTGTTCAACAATCCTCGCAATGCTTACTGAGCACTGTGCTAAATTCTTTGTGGGACCTCTTGGAAGTTTGGAAGTCCAGAGAGACGGACTAGGTTGCTTTCTTGCTTCGTCTTCTCTAAATCAGCTCAGAAGATACGTAACTGGGCAAAAAGTGCATGAGGTACGGGAGTTATGCCCCAAGGAGTCTCATACAGTACCTCGTACAGTACATCATAAATACAGTTTCTCACACAGATACTTTGAAATGAAGTGATAAGAGAAATATTGCAATCATCAGGGGTAGTACAGTGTTTTTCAGGAGCCTTGGAGACATAGAAAGGTCGCCAACGAAGATAAACAGGAGCGATACCACTGGGGCCCCCTGTGCTTGACTATTGCGCTCTCTTTGACTTGGCGTCCCTTCTGTATTAGCGGGGGTCTCTCGGCGCCCCATTACTACTAGCAGCTGTCCGGCGCCCCTGTGCTTCAGCACACGTCAGCACATACTATGGCACGGCCCGGATGGGGGTTGAAGGGAGGTTGAGGAGCAACCACACCCCCCAGAAACCTAAGATGGGAAGAAGTTGTAACCCCGAGCTGCCGGACGGTGCTCACCACAGATATAAAGCCCCCACCACAACCTCCGGTCATACCCCTCCCAAGCTGGTGCACATATCTGGGCACGACAGCGAATAGCTAAATATATTGCTTTCAGCGTGTGGGAACCCATATCAAACAACAAATGCAGAAGGCCTTCAAGATGCAAAGGGATCAATGGGAACGCCATGCCAGGTAGTCACGGGAATACCTGCTGGCACCTGTGCATCGGGCACCGCGACGCCGGCCGTAGATGCCTACTGCCAATTTAGCATCTTCTACCCATTCAAACGCATATGCTGTTATCTGACAACTCAGGTGTCCTTCGCGACACCCGGTCCCGGCTCTACATTTTCTACAAATGCTCCAGGCACGACCAACACCCCGCAATACCTGAAACCGAGTAAGTGTTATCCGATTTCTCACAAAAACAATTGTGTTGTGGTTATGCGGAACAGACGTGGGTTAAAGGGGTAGATCAAGGGTTAGAATCTACTCCCTGGAGTACACATGTGATCGGTATCAATCGATAATGGCAATTTTTCCTTCTTCCAATACTCAAAATACCTATTGACCTCAATTGGTATTGTTATATATTAGATGTGTCAACGGCCACAGTCATTGACGCGCTTTATAATTGATACGGCGCGCTGGTGCCAGCAATTGGTAGTATCAACATCTCAAAAAGACCTCTGCCAATTTAAGCAGCATAGGGTAGTTTGTCTACTTGCCGTGTGATAGTAGTCAGTCAAAAAGGGACTGTGACGGTCAAAGCGATCAATCAAATATAGGACGAATGCACAAATTTTGGTGTTTGACACGCGAGGCTCGCGTATACAAATCACTGCAGGCTTTGTTTGAGCGATTTGCCTTCCACGAAAGTTGTTTAAGCTAGAAAACATGGAATAGACCAATTTCGGCAATTTTTTTGCTTTTTTTCATCGCCACTGATTTTCAAAAGATAAAATCATAAATATCGACAAGAGAGTCATTTATTGAATAGATTGCGTATCCGAGGTCAAATCGCCAAAAACGAAGCCTTGAGGTTAGTCGGTCGGTCATACATTGCTTGAATCAAAACCAAATTTCGTAAATATTTCAAGAAAACATAATTTATGAATTAAGCTCGTCCGAGAAAAAATTCGAACGAAAACCTCAAGGTGTTTCTTTCAAATGATAAGCATCACAGCGTACCCGAGTTCGCCATTATCGAATATCATATAACTGCGGGCACCCCTTTCATCATATGAAAGCTATTGCTTGTTCAGTAATCAAGCGTACATGAATACGCTGACAACTTCAAACCATAGAGATGGCAATTTAACGTTTTCAAATTGGTGCGTTTGTGTTTTGCAGAATGTCCAAACGGAGCACTGAGCACGAACGCGGCCTACACCAATCAACCCTTGCTGTGCAACCTGACCAATCTTGTAAATCAAAACTGTCCGTCTGGCTATACTTGTAAAAAAGCCACCAACGTTAGGGATGTATACGGTACACTAACCAATCCCAGCGACGATTTGGGTGCCGCATTTACGCCCAACGTGTGCTGCAAGACGACCACTTTGAATTCATACGGCGCAGGTACATTTTTTGAAAAAGTGAATTTTCCTTGGGCGCATACGAGTTTTGTTACTCTATTTATACCGCGCACTCGTCTTTGTTACTCTATTTATAACTTAATATAACGTCATTACATATTTTCCATGCGACTAAAAATGGGTGTGCGTGTGTTTCTAAATGCTGGAGGCATATAGAATCGCACGCCACAAAGCATAGCCACAAACACTTGATTTAAATGTTAAATGCATTTCAAAATAGGCACGGAATATTTACTTTCACATGTTCGTTAACGGTAAATAAAAATTCAAAGCTGAGGAAAGGTTTAGCGTCCTACATCGCTCTTGTAGTTTGATTCCGTCCTCGACTTTCTACAGTTAAATTTTGTTACTTTCAGTGTTTACGGAATCCGGCCTGACTCCAACTTTCTGCCCCTCAGCTCCATTGGCCGGCATCGATGTGGTAATGTTCAATAAAGTGTCTTACAAATATAAACGTAATATTATTGTATTGTCCTTTATGTCGGTCATTAGACCATGTCTGTCGGCATTTCTGGCGTTTTCTTGAATTAGCGCCGAAATCCCGACAGGTAAGTACCGTAAGGCATACAAGTAAGAGGGGGGAGGTTGGGGGAGGTTACCCTCCCCCCAACTCAATAAAAAATGCCTGAACCCCCTCGAATCCGAGAAAAAAACCTGAACCCCCCTTGGAAATCAGCCGAAAATTCAAAAAATTTGCATAATCAGGCAAAAAATTTCAAAATTTTGAATTCCCGCCAGTATTTCTTGCCTGATTATGTTAATTTTGACCCTGATTATGCAAATTTTTTCCTGAACCCCTCCCCAACTTTTGGCACCTGTTACATGTATGCCGTAAGGTACAGAAATTTACAATAATTTGCTCGAAGGTACAGTAATTTTTCTGGCGTTTCTTGAATTCGCGACGAAATCCCAATACAAAAACTGTTGGCGATGCATAAAATGACTGGTGGCTACTGTAGTGTTCGCGATAGCCACAAAAACACGCCCCTATGTTTTGACTCATGCAAAAACGCCGCACCTGCCCGACCCTGTCTGCTAGGGTTGACTGGCCTGTCTGATCGGCTTACACCGCGTAGTTGAACCATCCGTTGAATAAAGTGATGAAAAGTAACTCCTGCACAATAAAAGACAACAGCTACTTTATATGAAGTATGTATGGCCAATTTATTGTGCATACTGAGAAATAACTCGCTGCAGGTGACTTTCACTGCGCCAGCTGCGACGGCTGTTTCGTTAGCGGATGACGTTTCGTATATTAGCGGTCAGCTAAAGGCACAACCGACTTCGCTGACTCTCTTCACGCCTGTCTCCACGACCTTATTCTACCATGTCCTGATGTTTGGTGAGATTTTTGTTTTATATGAGGTCTTGCCTTCGGCTAATTTGCACAACATGTTAAGATGCGGCGCTCTTAGGTGGTGCACTGCTATTTGGTCATGCCCACTTAAACGATATCGACGCGGGAGCTTGGCCGGCGCTCTTAATTGCCTGTGCGCGCATGCAATCCCCCCACTCGGCTGTTTTCAACAATTAATACTAGTATAAAACAATGGAAATCCAGGACTATAATAGTGCTTTGCTTGCGATTATTTCTATCAGAATTGCACGTAAAGTTTTAATTACAACTACTTAACATAATTTAGATAATCGTTTTTGGGTATCGCAGACAAAGCGAATAGGAAATGCTTGAAAAACAATGGGGTTGATTGAAAACGTCAATTAAGTTTCAGATTCCACAACAAATAAGGACTGCTGGTTAAGTGTGAACAACGCACCAGCGGCTAATGGCTATGCTCTACCACTTTATGGCTATAGGCAGATTTACAATGCAGGTCCAGCTTCTTCGCCAGTATATAAGTGGACCAGCATATATCTACCACCAATGTTTAACACTGGTAACCGTAATTGTGAATCTTATCTAACAAGATGCAACCATCTAAAGGCGTTGCCGCTGACGCTAAGCTAAAAACTAGGGGGGCAACTTGAAAAGGCAGGGGACGGTTGGCGGAAAAACGGGCTCTAGCGGGAAAACCGGGTAGCTGCTGTCCACGACATCCCCTTGATTTTCCTCTACCATAGTCGTTAGCAATTTACGAATAATATTTAATATTCGATGAAGAAAGCGGCTAGAGAGGGCTTGCTATTGTTCACTTGGTGAATATTATTCTACGCACTCCAGACGGTTTTCACCGTTTTATTATCCGCGGGGCCCGCAACAGAGCTGTGGGGGTCTCGTGTCCAAAATTTCTGATTGCCCCTAACGTAGAATTAGGAATGCACGACAGGGAAAAATTTTGCCGTTACTAAGTGCGGCATGTAAAAAAAATTCTTTATGAAGTCGGGAAGAATAAATTGCATGTATTCTTGGAATCTCAGGGAGCCCCTTTCAAAACCTATTCAGGCCGGAGACTCTAGGGGTCATGGCTTGATTGGCCTCTACAATGATGCACCACTATTTTCGAGTGGGTTGCCAGTGGTGCGTACCTCTATGTCTCGTTTTATGACTACCATTGACAGCTTTGAGATCGAATTTAGTGTGGCCCAGTAACGATCTTTCTCAATTACGATATGATTTCAAAACGAACCAAGATCTTCGATTTTTATTTTTTCTGAAAACAAAATTTTTTTGACTACATTCAACAGTTAACCATTTTAAATTTTGCATTCAGCTGCACATCGATATGTTATTCTCGTCTGGGCAACGCCCGCCTTACTGACATTCTCCGGAGTTGGAATAGCGTCACCCACGATGTTGAACATGAATGCCGGGTTGAATGGCGACTTCGAGCCGGGTCGTGTGCCCGGTAATGCTGGTGTATTCACAACTGTATCCGCACTGCTCCACGGGAAATTCAACACCATATTGGGCCAACCAATGGCCGGAACTTATTTCTTCGTAAGCATCGTTTTTTGTAGGCAGAGATGTGCAACTTTACAGAGCGCATCTGCCGCCACAGTCGGACCAGACATGTGCAAGGGTTTGGCTGCAGGGGGCTACCCAGCGGGCCACCTAATTGCAATTTTTGTAATACTCGCCAGATCCATAACTCGAAAGTGCCCGGAGGTATAAGCCCCTTGGGGTATACATATATTGCAATATATACAGTATATATATATACCCCCATACCCCGTGCACTAGTCTGAGTCGTACCCCTCTGGAGGGAGGAGGAATGTAAAATATAAATAGGGGATGCAAATGCAGCTGCTTGGTATGTTCCCCTCAAATGTGAGCGTAGGAGCACCTACCCTAAGAAATCTCATACCTCTCGATACTTTTGAGTTGAGGTTTTTCAAATATAACGGAAGTACAGTGTTTTTTGGACGGTCGATTTACAACGACCTCATATAAGTACTCGAATTTTTGCGATCAAAAAGAAAAGATGAACTAGGAGCAAAATTTTTGGGCATATATGCCTCCAGCCCAAAACAATGCACCCGTCTGGTTCCCCTATACTTTCATACCTACCCTTGTTAAGCGTCCATTATTATCACGGATTACTGCGGTAGACTTATGATACGACTACTCTAAACTTTTCCCGTTGCAGGCTAAGTCCTAAAAGTGCTCCGATTTCATGGCTAACAAATCAAATCAGGAGCTGAGATCAGAAGTATGATTATTTCGGCAATGAATTGTTGTATTGTTCACACGGCGATCAGAGGATAAAATATCCTGCATTACGCGCTCGAATTCCTGCACCTTCATAGTTTACCTTTACATACACATGCATCAGACATGGGCATGGGGGGGTTATGGGGGGGTTATATAACCCCCCCAAGGGGTCCGATAGGATTTGGAAAAATGGGT
>JAQGAX010001716.1:0-10408 GCA_034698105.1 Plectus exinocaudatus | reverse complement strand
GCTGGTTCGTTTGCATACAAGGCAACGGAACGTACCCTCGAAATTCGACCATCGCCGAGCCACAGAACATGCTTATGTAGCCGCTTGGAAGGCTGCAAACCCGTCCAGGAATCATTAGGGTCGATAATGAGCGCGGGGAACCAGAGATCTTTTCCGCCTTTTCCAATCGGCCATCGCGACCACACCACTTGATTCGTCATCCAGCGCTGTTCATCGTTGCCATCCATCACGGCTTCTGCACTCTTCAAATGGTCACCGCCGAACGGCTTATTCTCTTGCTAAATCTCTCCTCCATGGCTGATGACTGCTCTGAGCTGCGAGGTAGTAGACAACGATGCGCGGAAGAGCGCGCGCGAGCGAGATGTCGTCAACGACCAGTTACCGTAATCATTACTCAATGGTCTTGTTCGGAGACGAACGTTTAAATTCGGGTATGATACTGTTTAAGTTGATCCGGCTACGTTATAGCGAAAATGTTCGACTCCAATGTCATTCATTGTTAGGGCTTATCATTGTTGGGGACCCAAGGCACAACCGAGCTGGGCCCGAGGGGGCTTTGAAGCCCCTCTTGTACTACGCTGGACGGGGGCACGAGGTAAGTGCCTCACTGCCCATATCCGAGTAAATAGGCCTATCCTAGTTTGACCCGGTTACGAAACCAGAAATTGACCAGAACCGCTTGCTCATTAAACCATCTGTCAAAATACCGCGCTAGAGAACGGCGTCAATGAGTGCCTTCTAAAAATGCTCCTACAGATCATGCCATTGAGAACCTTTAGAGTGATTCGCGAATTTGTGATGTTGACTCCATGTGTCCCATTGTCCTGCACTGATTCTAACTGGTAAGCGAAGATGCGAAATTAACGATCAGCGAATATTCTCGTGGAACGCCGACTTCAATGGTTCCTGCCGCTGCTTTTGTGAAAACGCGGCAGCAAATCATGCTGTTAGTGAAATAGGTCCACCTGCTGCAAACTTCCTCCTGCCGATTGATTTTGCGCCGTCATGTATAATTGCCGACGGTGGAATGTAAATGATGACGGATGACGGCAAATGGCAACGGAAAGAAATGTGATCACGACGAATACCTCCTTCCAATTTTCCCATTCCACTGATCAGTGCCCATCGTGTGTTGCGATGTCGACGACCATGTTGCTCTTTGTTCGACTCTCTGTCGCTTTGCTCATGGTTGCAACCATGTGTCTTGCACACCCAGCGGCGTCAACAAAGAAACAAGGCATGCTGTGATATTTCAAAAAACGACTATATTTTCTGTTTTAGACGACACTTTGATGCCGAATGTTCTTGCGAAAGGCGATCCGTCCATGATGCACAAGCGACTGCTGAGCTATGGCCCCCAGGATGACGACGCGCTGCTCGCCCGCAAGTACTGGCCCGTCCATAAACGAACATTCATCCACAGTTCGATAATGCGCTCGCATATGTCAAAGCCCAAAAAACAGATCAGAACTGCGGACTAATGTCAATTTACTGTTCGGTGCATTTGTCTACGAGAAATAATAACGTCGTCTACTTCCGCAGCTAACAATAGTGCAAGTGAAACAGCAAAAGTTGATGCGATCATTTCACATAAATGTAACGATGAAATCAAGGAGGCGGCATAGTTTCCTGAGCGGCTTTGAAGAGTGCATCGAGGGTCAGTTCGTCTTCTGATTCAGAATTGGAACCTAGAATCACGTCTGGACCGTAATTCGAAGAAGCCTGTTGCAGCCAGCTCCACACTGTTGTTTGATTCAGCGCGTCTCTGAAAGCGATAATGTCGATTCGATTCGACCATTCACCAGATTAAGCAAGCATTAGAAGACCATTAACAGCCGTTCCGGTTCAAGATAAAATATCACACCGGAATGTAGTGCAGCATTGCAGTTCCAAGAACGATTCCTCGAAACCCTTGCTGTCGTTCTTGGGATGAAAGGCGTACTCCTGCTTCCTCGACTTACTCCAGCACATGAACCACGGCTCTAAACAAAGTCAATTTTAGAAACAAAAAATCGCGGACTACAATGCTTTATAGTGATCATTAGTTCAATACATATGAGAAAATCCATGGCAGAATGCAGTAAACGCGATAAGGGTAATCAACAATAAGGTCAATAAAATACAATAGTTAGGGGTTGCAAACGAGATTAGCACCACTAATCTCAGGTCAAGATGTGTTACGGTAGCCGTAATAAATTCGTGGCGCGCAAAGAATTTAATCTTTTGATCAACACGGCCGCGTGTACTGCACCCAACCGTGGATTGCGTCATATCGTATGTGTTGAAGAAAAGTAGTTTGTTCAGATTTGTAATGTGATCAAATCAACAAGTAGAGCGTTAAAGAGATGGGTGCCGAAAGTGATCTGGTTACGAAACCAAAAAATGACCACAACTGCACACTGCACTATCTCTTGAAATGTCATTAGAGAACGGCAGCAAAGAGCGCGAATGCGGCACTAATGTCCTACCGTTAAGGATGCTGGACACGCGCATGGCGCGGCAGGGCAAATAATACTCGGGATCGTCTTTTCCATGCAGGACTATCATCTTTTCTCCTTTAATAGACATTGATTCCAAGCTGGAATGGCCAAACGTTAGTGGTGTAAAATGAAAAGATCGTACCGTTCTCTCTGCTCGCTGAAATCCGATAGACGCCAAGTTTCGGCAGCTTCCACTTCGATGAAACGCGGCTGAGTCTTGACGCAGTTGATGGCTTTGCAGAACTTCTTGATGGCGGCCAGTCGCGTCCCGAATGGCAGATTGGACACGTTGTCACCCGCCAGCATCATCGCGTCGAAGATGCGAAGTCGCTTCGACTTTTGCAAGCCTCTGCCCTAAAGCGCAGAGAGAAATAAATCTTCGGCGACAGGGAACACGAACCTGGCCCTTGAACACTTCGGCAACTTCGCCAAGAATTACCGTATCCCGAGGCAGTCTGACTAAATTTCCACCAGCGTCCATTCGCTCCCACCGAGTATTTCCTTTCTTCCAAATAAACACCGATTGACGCTGAAAGATAATATGCACACGTTTGCTTAGCGAAAAATGAAAGAGGGCGTACACCGAGACCGATGATAATTGCCGGATGGTCTCTCGTCGCTGTGAGAGCAACCCTCATTTGCAGCGCCACGACGTGCCCTGGCGAATACGGCCTCAGCGTCTTCAGCGAAAAATCGACCGGTTTCCGCGATAAAAGCTCTGCTGGGGAACTGATCTCCTGAACAGAAATACTGAATATCGCCAACAATGCGCAATGCAACCAACACTAACAGTTTGATAGACTTCACGGCAAATGTCGCTAAACGTCATATCGGGCGACTGTCGATTTTGCTTGATGAGAAACGGTTTGTTCAGGTTCGGAATCTGCCAATACTGCATGCACTTTTCGCGTAAATCCGCCTGCTTCCTGTCGATTTGACCCTGATTGCGAGCGAAGATTTTGTATTTCTCCAAGTATAATGTCTGACGCTCTGCAAGACTGCAACCGGAATTGGTCACTCGGTTGGCTATCATCGACGCGTGTTACCTTTCGTTGCTTTTGACAACGTAATGAAAGAACTCGAGGTCTTTCTTCAGTTCATCCAGCGGAACCACGGATATCACGTCCTTTTCCGAACCGGCGAGCTCGTCAAGTTTGTTGTTGATCTCAGTGAGGTAGTTCTTGATCAGAGTCCCTCCGCGTTCGCTCATCCTTTCGCAAATAATGTATCTGAATACGGATATAATTAAAGATAGGGCAATTAATAAAGGATAATTGGTTGGACCTCATTGTTAAAGAAAAACGAGCAATCATTATTCGCTGAACTTTTCTCCTTTGTGCATCAATTTAAAATGCGGTAAAGTGTCAGATGCAATGAAAGAGATATCAGACCTTTCGGAATTAGCAGGACGACTAGTGTGAGGCTTGTGCAGCGAGATTCGATCGAAAGCCAAGTACATCAGGTAGACAAGGCCAACGCTGAACGGAGTGAATAAATCGAACAACTTGCACACGAAGTTGCCGTCTATAAATATGACACTACTTAGACAACCGCAAAAAAATAAAGTTAATGACCATACTCGTCCGCAAAATCGAAAGAGCTGCTAGAAACTGGCACAAGTAAAGCCGTTTGGAGAGAATCTCCTGGATATTCTCCTGGCCTTCGACGGAGAAGCCGCCGTCTGCCATGAACAGATGGACACCCAGACCGTCCGTCGACTTCTTGACGAACTCCTCCAAGGACAACAAGTTGTGCGGCTTCATTACGTCGCCGTCGTCATCTACACCGTAAAATGGCTCGAAGAATTCGGGCGACGCTGCCAAGAACTTGTCCATCTTGAAATCATCCTTGCCTAAAAAATAACGACTCGTTACTTTTTATTAATTACGTTAAGTGCAATAACAATGCAGGAACTCCAGCGAGTTTGACGTTTAACTTTACAAGTTTGAGAATGAAGAATGCGCAACCTTTGAGCGTGAAGCCGAATCCTTTGGCGTTAAAGGCACCTCTTCGCCAGAGCATATATTCGGTGAAGCCGCCGGGACCCGCGCAAACGTCGGCGAAGTAGAAAAGTGGCTTGTCGCGGTCCTTGTTCACCATAACGCGACCCGTATTTTGATCCTTCTGGACATTATCCGGCTTTGTCTGGCACAAAATCCAATCGAACACTGCGTCCATATTTGCCGTTTTCATGGCCGCACTGAAAATAACAAAGTAAAACCGAGTACTTAGAAGCGGGAAAAATCTGACCGATTTTGGAAAAACGCGCCGCCAATTGTTTCAAACGGATTGGCACGAGTTCGAGCTTCGCGTAGCTCACGATCGCCCAGATCGTCGAAGACTGCCTTAGCCTGCAGCATTCTGCTCAACGTGTCCTTACTGCAAAACTCGCATTCGTCATCGATTGTCAACTTCTTCTGAAATGCAGCTTGTAACAATCGCGAATCAGCGGCAAGCTAACTTACACGGCCGAGTTCCATCCAGCTGCGCAACGTGGTCTCGTTCGGCGGCGTCTGGTCGCATTTGATCCAGACGGCTGTTTCCTGTTCGCTGACGACCTCCTTCGTCTCGTCCCATCGGATGTCCAAGTCGCGCGCCAACTCTTTGTTTCCTTTGTGACCCAAGCCCAGGTTGCCTCGTTGGCCGGACATGGGAATCGGTTCTTTGCGACCTTGCTTGTTCAAGCCGAGACCCTCGCCCTTCTTGTAGCCCATTCGTTGGAGCATTCTGGCACCTTTGTTGCTCTCGTCCATCGGTTCGTCCACTCGTGCCGTTGACGATTCTTCCATCTTCATCTGGACTGGCTTCACTTCAGGCTCCGAATCGGACGAGTCGGATTCGGATTCGCTGACGAGCTCTCGTTTCTTCGGTTGGGCACTCAGTTCGTCTCGCAGCTGCTCCTGTTGTTCGCGTCTGCGCTCATTCACAAGGTAGCTCAGCCCCGTCCCCATTGATGGTCGCTCAGACTCCTCCATCGTGTCGCCGTCGTCTGGATCAAACTTCATCTTCTTGGAAGTAGCTACAGGATCATCATCGCCGTCGCTATCGACTGCATGGCTAAGCGCATCTGGAGAAGGTGCGTCGTTGCCGTTGAGCGAGCTGCCCGATTCCGACTCGTTCGACGTGAATTGCAGAAATCGCTTTCGCGGATTCGGCGGAGTTTTCTTCTCCACACCGCCCCACGACATTTCCCCAGTGGCCAGGTACCTTTCCCAGGAATCTTCTTGACGTCACTGTTGCAGCGTTCGAATTCGCACGCGCTGCGTTCGTATTCGCTCAAAAGCGCAACGTTGCCAATAATAGTGACGTCATCTACGTTATAGGATAGGGTAATGTTCTCTGCCGGACGTATCGCCGCTGCGCAGTCGCTCCCACAGAGCATAGATTCGACGACGAGCGGTTAGTGCGTCGTTGTGCGTGCAGTCGATCGCGTCGGTCGGTATCAATCGCGCCAAGTCATCCAGTTCCTATTCCTTCGTCCTTGTCGTAACGCGCTATTGGTTCATTGTTTCGAGGTATAAGAGTACAGTTCTGTTTCGAGTATATCTCTCTCTCTGTCTCTCTCTCTGTTCCTATATATCCTCTGAATTAATTTCCTGTTGTGTCGTTATTATTAGTTAATTACAGTCGTTACCTGATGCCGCTTCGCAACCGAACGGCATGGTCATTTCATAATTAATCGTTTTACTCTGTATATGCAATTTTCATATCGGAAGTACACTTGTGCCAAATTTCTCTTCCATACAAGGTATGCCTCGTGAATAGGGTATCTTTTCGTATAAACTAGGTCGTCCTCGTCCAGAAGTTCTCGTTCATTCAACCGAATCGTCTCTTTTGCATTTTACGGAAGAGAAATGTGCTCGCAGACGACTAGGTCGCTTGTGCGGATGGTTGATTTTCGCAGTAATCACGCTAATTGTAGCCGTTTTTAGCGTTTATCCTCGATTGCGTCATTGGGTGCGAGCCGCGCACCTCGGCGCTCTGCCACCACGTTCATCACGGATTGTTTGCGCAGTATGAGTTTCCTGAAGAAGAAACGCTTCAAATTCAGCGTCGACTTGGAAGTAACGGACTTGAGCGATGTGCCGCTCGTTAACGCCGTTCTCTTCGCCAAAGTTCGGCTGCTCGACGGCGGCAGTTTCGTTAACTCAACCGCCCGGTTAGCTATTTTGCGTCGCTTTCGCTGTTCCTTTCGTGTTTGCTTTCTGTACTTGCGCTAGGTAACTTGTAATGTGGGCGTATGTGTAAGGGGGCCTATTCGTTCTTATTTCGTGCAAACATCGTAATGACGCGCGCTATTGTTGCTGTCGCGTTGGTCGGCGCTCTGTCCGGATGTGTTAGGATGGAGCCGTTATCGCGCAACAACACCGACGATAAGCGATGTACGTGTCTGTGGGGGAATGTCGCCGAGCGCGCTCTGCGCTCGAATTGCCTGCCATCTCATTTGCCCTCGTCATCTCCTGCCATTTCCCGGGGGATCGGCCAGATTTGGCTTCTTGCCGCGATTTGGGCGTTGTGCAATGCGATTGTACAACAACGAGCCTATCATTAGCGTATCGTACAGTACAGCTGGCGAGTGGTGATCTGCGCGTGTTCTGTGAAGACTGATAAGAGGGTAGAAGGTCGGACGAGGAGTGGTGGGGCTTGAGTTTCGGTGCCAGAGAGTGCGGCGGGCGTCTGTTTGACCGGGCGTCTCCGTTGCGTCACCGGCTTCGTGCCATCGCGACCGGTTCAGCCAGATCAAAGAAGCGGGCGCCGCCTCCGCTTCCAGTTTCGCTCGAGCTCGTTCGCCTCTTTGCGTTGGTTCGCGATTGGTTTGTCGTGGGGTGCGACGACTGGCGCCAACAGCCGATGAATTGTGAATGAGCGCAATTGCGAACGAGCCGGCTTGTGTGTGCGCGTCAAGGGACGGCGTGGGCCATGTCGGCGGCCGTCGGCCAGGAACAATGCATGGTGCCGACGGAAATGTCAATAAGCGACGGTTTCCGATATCCGGCGCGAACAACCAGCCGGTCCGTCTGCTCTTCCGAGCTCCGATTCCTCTGACTCTCCTTGACTGGCACGAGCCTCGTTCAAGCGTCCATGTTTGCCGGTCTCGACCGCCGTATCGCATGACGGCTGTCTGTGCAGTTGACGTATTCGCAGAGAGATCTAGAGAGGGCACGATCAGTGCCATTTTAAATGCAGTCGCCGTGGGGTGGCCGACAGCGAAAGAAAGAGTGAGTCGGGATCGCATGAGTGCGCATTTGAAAGTTTCACTGATACGAACGTCGGAAGAAAGAGGCGAGACAGTGGCGGCACGTGTCGGCGGAATTAGCGCCCAGACGGCGCGCATCTTGCGCGCCCGTTTCTGGGTTAACACGGCGCCATTGCAAATGGACAGCGGCAGAAATCGAAGACGGACTGTTCGTTTCACTCCGATTTACGGTCGATCGCGTCCGGTGGGGACGCGCGTGGCGTTGACGAATTATGAATAAATGAATGCGCATGTCCCATGATGGTGATGATGAGCTCGCGCGGCGTTGTCGATCCCGAACAATAATTACGCAAATCGCGGCTCGAGGCGACGCCTTTCGTGTCGGACGGCCAACGCGTCAATCCGTCCCTTGCGTGGGCAGCTAATAATTGCCGACGTGATCCAGTGGAGCACCGGGCGATTCTTCCCTCGGAGCTCTGGATGACTAAAGCAGCACAGTTCACAAACAAAACAGTTTAACTTCACCGACGGTGAGCAAATTTGTGTATTATAACGGTCGGTTGTTTGGCTGATCGCGTGCACTTTCGAAGTGCTGCGCGGCGTTGACGGTGTTTTCTGGCGATGAGGGGCACACGTGTCTGCAGGTTTTGCCGGCATTTTATCGCTTTGTTTGTTTGCGGCCCGCGGGGCTGCGTGAACGTGGCGGGGCGGCGTCGTTCGTCGTGCCAATGAGCATTTCGACTGTGCGATTACTGACTGACGTCCTTTTCAGCGTCGAGGTGGTCAATCACCGCGTGTGCTGGGAGCGTCGCTTCGAGTTCTCCTGCCACATCGCGTCGAATCCGAACACGGGCGTGCTGGAGCCATGTCTTTGTCGGGTATCGGTGAGAAAGGTGCGTTTTCTGATCGAAAAATTATTTGCTGCTGGCTTGACAGAGTGGATGGATGGGCGTGGGGAAGGTGTGTCTACCTGCACCGCTTATCTGTGTGCCCGTTGGGGGTCGCGCTGTTACCACCTGCCCGCTGCTCATCTGACGTCACTAACCGAACCGCTGCCCTGCAGCTGCCAACTGGCGACAAAGCACTTAAAACGCACCCAGATTGATCGCGCTGGGCGCCAGGGGTCCCCAGTCAACTGACTCTATCGTTGGCTGCGGTCTGTCGGTCGAATGGCCTCTCTGAGCACTGATTGATTGCAGGAATTGAAAGGCGGCAAAGCGTACCAAAAGCTCGGCTTCGTCGACGTCAATTTGTCCGAGTTCGCCGACTCGGGCGTGGCCGGCCAGTCGCGCTCCTACCTCCTCGATGGCTACGGCAGCGGCCACCAGCGCGAGGATAACTCGCGACTGCGTATCACCGTCGTCATGTGTCATCAGAGCGCCGACCCCTGCTTCAAAGTGTTCGTTGTTGACTGCGTCGGAGCGGTGACTCAACGGCGCCTCGCTTTAGGCCGCGCCAGATGACGCGGGATCAGCAAGTCTACCTGAACCCGGCTGACAGGAAGGCGCCGTCTGCCAGCACCGACACTCCCGTGCCTTCGTCGCAATCGAGTTTGATCGACGACAACCAATCGACGCATTCCAGTTCCAGCGGCTTTGAGAGCATTTCGCACCCCCCGCCGCCCGTTCGACCGACCAACAGCAAAGCGGCGCCTTCGCTAATCATCGGTTGGTCACCGACCGGATGTTTTCTTCTTGCTCATGAAAGATTTTTAGCAGACGACGTAGCCGGCTGCTCGTTTTCCGCCGACTCACCGCCCGACCGGCAGCGGAGGGACAGTCAAACCAGTGTGCATTCGTCGTCGCAGGGCAGCGGCTATGCGAGCGCCCCACCGTCGGCTGGAATTTTGCACCAGCAGTTGCAGCAATCGGCCGCGCCCACACCCACTCTCGCTCGACCGACGTCCAGCTCGAGTCGGCCGATCCATTCCCGACAAAATTCGCAGGAGGCGCTGATACCGCCGACGATGACGACCACCGTGGTGCATCCACGTCGAGCCAGTCAGGATCAGACGCGAACCGTCGGCAAGGTGCCAGCGCCGCATCCCGGAGCGCGCGTCGAAGCGACTCGGGTCGACGCCGAGCAGTTCATTGACAGAATGTTGAGGGAGACCATCGGCGAGTTCGAATCGGACGCCGCCGATCGCAGCGATGAAGGTTGGTAATCGATTTGCACTGCCATCATTGATCATGCTAATGCTTCAGGTTTGGCGCTGTACGTGTCAAAGGACGGACAGGCGGTGGTCGCCGCCAACTCTCTGTCACAAACGGGCGCCTTCGTGCGGGTACAGATTGCTGAACCACAGTCTGGTTGACGCGACCTTGTTGCACATATCGCCCTCTAAAACTTTCTCGCTTGTTTTCTTCGAGTCGTGCTTGTTTATACAGCATTGCTCTATTCAAGTGTGCCCGTATGGCCGAGCGCCGAAGCCTTGTGATTCCCAATCCCATCTGCAAAGTTTTTCGTGCGAAAGTATCGTGCCATACATTCTCGCACTTGTCCTATCGGATATGTGTGTCTCATAGATAACCGCCTTGTTCTACTCTGTTTCAAAATGCAAAAAACAGTTGCCGCCGGGAGGCCAATGGCTCCTAGTTTCCTTTTGATTTCTTCAACTCTATACATACTGTCATACTGTGTTCTATGTCGAATTTTATCTTTGGAGGAAACAGGCTCTGAAATAGGACTGTTCTGCAGTTCAAACGTCAGAATTGTATGCAAGCGTGTCAGT
>JAQGAX010001715.1:0-10411 GCA_034698105.1 Plectus exinocaudatus | reverse complement strand
CTGTATGAAGTAATTTCGACTATGCGCATCCACTGCGGAGGGAAAATAGAATTTTAACGAAACAGAATGACACTTTTTCGAAAAAAAAATGGCGCCACATCCTCTTCCCTTTCGACCCGACAGACTAATATGATTGTGCACCCCATTGGCAGCGGATTTGTTGCAGTGATCATCTCAACAGAAGTGAAATAAGGAAATCGTGTCGGAATGCAATTGTAGAAGGAAGCACACAGTATATATTTTTTCAAGCGCTCTATGCGAACATGCGAACGCACCGGCCGCTCACGTATCGCGGACAATAAACGCAACGCAACCATTTGATTGTGGTAATCAGCAGGCTGAAGGGCGTATCAATCGTCCATTTTTGCGTGGAAAGGAAATCAGCTGAAAATTACCTTCATTGTGTGAAGATTGTATTCCTTTCAAGATAGTTGTCATGAGCTTGCCAAATCGGCATGAAAACGTTATATATAGCTTTCAAGGATTCAAAGGATTTCCAAATATTACTGTTGCACTTGTTTTGCAGAAAAAGGTAAACTCATTATTGCTCTATTTGATGCTAAGACTTGCATTATTTTACTGGAATTATTACGCCGACGTCTTCCTATTCTAGTTCAAATGATTTGAGTGTTCAGACTTTCATGCTGCACAAAAAGTGATGGAATAACTAAATGATTCAAAAGTGATCAGTGACTTTCTTAAAGCAAAAGATGTGTTCTTTGATTGATGAGACTGCTATTGTTGCCTCTCTACGCTCTGATATAATCGTCATGAAGCGTATAATGCGAGAATACATTGGCTCATATGGTATTATCAAATCAAAAATGAATACATTCGCCAGAGTATATTCATAATAATTTTGTGATATACTGTATAGTGTGCTAATACAGAAGGTAAATTACTTGTGTTTTTTTACAATTTTTCAAGGAAGAAGAATAATGACTAACCTGACGTCGCTTTGTACGACTGCAAAATATCTTGCCGAAAGTAGCAATTTGCGCGCAATTCTGACCATTCGAATAATTGTTGCATTTGTTGGAATCATTCTATCGATTATTGTGCTTCATATCCAAGGCCGACGCTTGGTTGTTCATAAAAATGCTCAAGTTTTACTGTTCAGTCATTTTATATTTGCAATATTGCATTGTATGTCGAGCATTTTTATTAATGTGTTTGATTTAATGCGCTTTGCGCAGCACCACACAAATCCTTGCGTTTACTTGATACCAATGACTCTTGCAGCGCCGTTAAGAGGCGTTTTCATAATTACACTCTTCGGCACCATTTGGGCTCTTGTAACAATGGCCTTAGAAAGAATTATCTCTACTTACAATTATCAAACATACGAACGGACTGGGCGATACTTTTGGAGTATTGCCTTCGTCGCGTTGCAGGTTAAATTTTTATGTTTAATCGTGGCTATACGTCTGAGGCCAAAATTGTTTGTGATACTACCCTTGCATGAGATTAAGATTACCCCGCAGGTGAAAATCTGTCACATTTTCAGTGCTGAAGAAAAATATTTCGTTATAGAGCAGCTAAAAAATAATCGATTTTATTCTTGAAATCTTAGGCTTCTTCTGAGACCTTATGAGGGGGATGCCTCTTTGGCCTTGATCATGATGCTGCACTGCGTCTCAATTTTGCCGTTGCCCGCAGTAATAAACGTTGCTTCATATTTCAAGGAAAGGAATGACACTTTTTTTATCGTAGTTGCTTCCTGCTATTTTGCCATGAATGCTACTTTCAAAGTCATTTATTAATGTCAGTTAATTCATTAATGTTGCAACTTTCAGTGGATCTTATCTACAACATCCATTGGCGTCATATTAATGAACTCGGATTGGAAAGAATCAAAAGTTCAAGTAACAATGACGTCTGAGAGGACTACGCCTGCCCTCTCCCTTTCAGGCAAATACATGGCGGTGGTTGAACTAAGCACGCTTTGCGTGCTCCTCGGGCTTTTGCGCTACAACGCAAAGAAAAAGACGCAAATGTGTGACTCTTCTTTAACGGAAAAATATCAGATCGATGAAAATATTCGCTCCATCCGATTGATGATACCCATGGTAATCACTCATTTCTGCTGTTTCATGCCATTCTTGATCGCGTTCCCTGTTTACTATTGGATCGACGCAACAGCCGACCCTAGCCATTATGCCATATTTCTCGAGGGCTTCGGCACAACCATTCTTTATGTCGCATTGCTGCCTATAATTTTGTTTTGGCGGCACAAAATCTTGCGTGAAAATCTGCGCAAATCTATCGGTATTTTCGGCAGAGATCAACCGGTTGAGACGAGAGAGATGAGAGCGGACGGACGGACCTGTGAGCAAGTACAACACTTTGAACTACTCGAGTCGGTGTGGAACGAATAGTGCGCGAATGTGATGCAATCGCCTTGTTAACGATACATAAAGTACGTCAGGCGCGGGGAGGGGGAATTTTCCTCCCCGGTTTTCGGAGGCCTGAAAAATTGATCCACTCATTGAAAAGTGGCGACTTGCCCCCACCCTGAATGTTGATTTTGTCCCCTCGATTTTCGATTCCTGGCTACGAGCCTCAAATACGTCACACTTTGAGACGGGTTGAGCGAGCGAGTGAGAACTGAAAATAATTTCGTCTTTTGACAGTTTTTCTACTTCGTCATGCTTGTCTATTTACAGTATTCGTCATCACAGTACAAGCATCTTCTGCGCATTCAAAGTAATTCAAAACAGTAACATTTGGTATTGATCAGTTATGATGAAAGTATGCGATCGGTCAGTTTGTATCGATTGGTCTTTGCTGTGACTACACAGATAAAGTAAAAATGCATACAACTCATAATTGGCTTGCTATCTATCATCACAATGCGGCCAACATTTTAAATCTCCATCGCGAGCAAGCGGAACTTTTACATTGGGCACCTGCAGTCGTTCGCAAAATTTTGCTCGCAATTCATCGCAAGAAATATTCATCCGATGATTCAAATGGAAATTGTTTGCAGCTTGACCAAGTTCGCAAGCGCTTACATTGATAGAGAGCTAAAAATATTTTTTATTGTATTGGGTACTGTTCTAGCTACTCCTACTACAGATTTTGACTCTAAAAATCCTTTCCTGAGGTGACCCCTTAATTTTTAACTCCTTCTTTGCAATCGTAAGTGTTTTTATATGATCAGTAAATTTGTATATGATGAAAGTTCTCAAAATCTAAATAGTTGAAGCAGCACGTTTCGCCCTTAATGTTTACATCTCCTGCAGGAATGAAGAGATAAACCGCACTAGTGCGAAAGTTACGGTACAATTCTTAAACGCGTGCAAAAAAATCAATAAGCGCGCCAATATAAATGCATGATTTGAAATGGTTTAGTTTTGTTAAACATATCTCGCGTAATATTTTCATTCCAAACTATCCAGCAACTTGATTTTCTTTGAGACAACTCAGGCTTTATTTAAGACTACTGTATTTGTAGCTCTCGTGTTAATGTGGCGAACTGTAAATAAACCGCACCAAATAAGGTCTGTCCTTGTCATGATGGAAGTAGCGGTCTGACTTTATATCATGAAAGAAAAAGTCGTTATTGCACCAATATCCATCAGCAGTATCTTTATCTCTCATCCATGAATGTCCTCTCCTGAGAACTTTTATTTTCTCGGCCACATTCTCCCTCCTTGCCCCAAGAAACACAATCACACACTGTATATATTTTCTTAAATCGTCAAGGGACTTGCTATTTCGCCAAAGTTCTGTGCACACCGATCTTTCATAACTTGCCACTGACCGCTTTTCCAAAATTAACGCCTATAACTTATTTCAGTGTTCAAGAGAAATGTGATGCTATAATTAGCATGAGCTTGCGCTGTTGCAAAAATAAACGACGCGAAGGGAAATAACTTTCGTACAACGAGCGCACCTCCGCGCAGCTGCCTGGGTCTAGAAGCTAGTGGGAGGAGAGCCCGTTGCTAGCAAGTTATTTCCTTTCGCGTTTAAATGAGGCAGCGCTAAGTCAGATGCAGGCTTCAGAGGCACCGTCAACCTGGGGCCTATTGGGGCTGTTCATAAATGACGTCACGCGGAGGAATCGTAGAGGTTCCATGATGCGCTCAAGAATTCATAACGTTATCGTATAAGATATCGATTGATTTGAGTATGACAGAAGGGAGGATTAAAAATTGTCAAAAACAGTACGACATTATCAATGAATAATACTATTTCGCAAACCTGTAGCAATCAAAACCGTTATGATTATTATTGCGGGAAGTCCGGTAAATTGATCAGTTGTGACGTGTGGTGGACAACATCACGCGCACGTCACAGCGGACCAATCGCCGCACTCCCCCGCAATTGTAATCACACAATAGCTTTGATTGGAATATTTTCATTAAATAGGGTCACCACATAAAAAAGTATTGAAAAATATTGAAAAAGGACGGCAGCAAGCGCCATTCAGTTGCGACATCGGTAAAATGTAAATACTTCCCCATATGGAGGCGGGGCTGGGGGGTTTGATTTCAGCTAAATCGGATTTAAATGTGGATAGTTTCGGAACCGCTGCCACAAAATCGACAAAAAATAAAGAACTGAAAATGGAAGCCCTGCGAAAAAGCTCATCGATTTTCCTGCAAACCTTTCACAAGATCTGCTTCAGGTTACAGCGCGTTTATATTATATTACACCTGATTATCATGTTCACTTATTACGTACCAGTAGAGCGCCATTATCACCGTTAGTCCACGAACCGTTTGGCTGCTTATGAAAATAGCGTGCCCAGTCCATCAAAAATTGAGCGGCATACTCATCATTTTTCACTATATAACTGCCCGCTGCTATTTCAAAAGTTCGAAATCGCTCGTAAAAAACAATCGATGCATAAGGATCAATATATTTCAGGGTACTGTTTTCTGGATTGATGACTGCAACGTCACCCTCGAGCGCGAGCGCGTATCTTTTCATGCTTACATTCAGGTACTGTGCTAGAACACAATGCCGAAGAAAGTTTTTGTCCTGAAATATAAACAGTAAAATCATTTTTGCGAATTAAACCCTGGTGTGTGCGAAAGATAGGCTTTTACACCGCTCTTCAAAAAAATGTGATAATACAAAACAGCGCGCACGCACGCTTGCTCACTGTGAATTCCTTGCATGTTGAAATTGCAAACTGATCAGTGTCCAAATTAACGTCAATTATTTCGTGTCCAGCGCACTTGGCGAAACAATGCACCGAATCATGTGCTGGAGCGTAAGTCTTATGTCCATGTGATGATCGAAATATTAGAATGTCCTCAGTACTAATCACGTCCATTTTTGTTAAGTTTACTGAAACTTAAAAAATGAAATAAATCATGTATCCTCACACCAGGCGAAAGAATGTTGACTGTGCCATTATCGCAGTCCAAAGCAAATGTTCACATCAGAAAATGTTTTTTCTTTACTATACTGTGTTTTGGATACATTGTACCGAAATTTAGTGCTGAATAAACAGTAAACTGCTAAGTAAACAGTAGCTGCACCTACAGCTGTACGTAATATATGAGCAGTTTTAATGAAGTAAAAACAATTATGTACTATTACAAGGTTCCTAAATTACTAAAGTAACCTATTAATTTTAATATTTGCAATAAAAATGTACAGAGAAAACTCGTATCCATACAAATCGATGGCATAAATAGTATCGATCCTCCTGTTAAGTATAAAATGAGAGCGACAGACGTGGCAAAGGATTAAAGCAATAGCAGAGTGAGCTTGAGCACTTTCATTGTCTTTAATCAATGCTGATTATTATTGCAATAAAAAAGTTTTGTCGAAAGAAATGATCACATTTTGAGAAAAGTTGTAACATTACTTTTATTCGCTGAAAACCCAACGCTAGTTCGCTGTCGATACTGTGAATAATAATTATATGAAGTGATGGAAACACCAGACATCGGGATTACCTAAACAAGTCCATCAGTATTCTTGTTTACTTCAATGCAAATGCGGCTGTTCCATTATACAATACTGTTTGATACGTTCGGTTCGATTGCTTTCTCGATGAGGAAGGTGTCCAAGCAATATTTTTTGCAGTTTGTACTCATTAGGAAAATCTAATAAAGATTGGTTGCACTATATCTGATCACTCACCAGTGGTCGTGTTCATGTTATTAAAGAGAGTTAATTTTAGGGTAATCGTACCATTTTTCGGTGACTGTAGTATAATTTTTTTGTTGGCCAACTTTACTTTCAGATCTGCATCAGCCTCATTTCTACAGTAATTTATGAAAATGCCTACAACTATTGAATTTATTAAAATATCAGGCGATACAGAGGAAATTAAAAACTCGAATCACTTAAATGAGAAGTTTTGACTTTGGTAACGAAGAATCAATAGCTCCCACCCACCGCTCAACTCTGCAGCGGATAATAAGTAAAAGTATGCATTTTGAAAGAAATTTTGGAATTCATACCAGATAATTTGGGGTTTTGGCTGATCATATCCCCTAATGCAAACCGATGTGTATGTCCTATGAGCGTGCTCTGTTGTGTTTGTTGCACTCATTTACAATCTATAATTTATCATCGTTCGCCATAGGACCACGGTGGCTCATGCGAAGGGTGAATCTTCAGAAATTTTGCACGTTGAGCAATGAACTACGACATGGCAATAAAGCGTCTTCAGGCGGACTACAATACGATTGAAAAACAGCGGAATTCCGTACATTATGTAATTCAGTAGACTTTGCGCATTTGGGAAGAGATACATAGGGGAGTGTAAGCAAAAATCGAATATAGTCGAATATATGAATGGCAGGTAAGCAATGAAGACCAATGGTGTATGAAGGGGAGGGAGCAGAGACGCTAATGCTCAAGATAAAATGCGTAGTAGTATTAAATACGCCGTGAGGGGAAACTAAATTAACCTTATAGACAACTGCATGTTTTCGAAAAAAAACCAGGTGCCGAACTCGTGTCCACCCCTGGGAGGGTATTAGGAGAGGTTATCCTCTCATCAATTCACCCGGAAGGCGCAGAACATTGCAAACCCTCTTTAGAATCGATCGAAGGTAGGAAAACAGGTTATTGTCCGTCATTTTTGTTGGACAAGCTCAAAATTTATTCCAGTACCCTGCGAATCCCTTTTCGATTTGGACTTCTTACTTACCTTACCCGAGATCCCTTGTACCCAGATACAAATTGTAGGTAGAGAGGGTAGAGAGCATAAATGGAATGGCTCAGTTATGAGGAGTGGCAGATTTCAAAAAATAAGCTTAGATGTTGAGTAAATTCCAAAATTTCCACGCCGCAAGAAGCTATTCTATACTACGACCCATTTGTGTCCACAGTTATGTCCTTTCATTCCCTAAAGGAGGTTTACATCCCTATCTCAAGTGTCTACTTTGGTAGAGACATAAAACCAATGGTGGTATAATTTTCGACAAAATGGCCCGTAGTATTAAAATATCCCATCAGAAAATATTGAAATTTTTGCAACATAGAAAGCAATTTTTCGAAATTATCTAATAGAGCGATCCGTATCCACTTCCGCAACGTAGCACATATGATAAACTCGGAAGATTATTGTGTCTTTACTGATTGGATGATGCTGACAAGAAGCCATAAACCGGATATCGTGGCGCGAAGGCATTTGCGAATTCGTCGTCCATTTCTGGATCCAATGTGCAAAAGATGCATTTTTCGTAGGACAGCGATCCTACAAATCAGAGCTTCAAGCTGAATTCCGTTTAACCGAACGATACAATGTGCAGCTATAGTTCACCTTACTAAAACTAGAGCTAAGAGTACCGTATCCCGAGGCGCATCATTGAGATAAGGCAGCGGAATGTTTGTGAATACGAAAAAAGTTCGTTGTATGTTGTTATATAAAACCATTTTAAGTTTTATTTTAAAACTATTCCTGGTGCCACATTCAAACTCGCCGTGCCCGCAGCCTCGTTGCGAAGCTGCATTACTAATTACTCGTTATCGCATGCCGTTTATTCTCTGCCAAATTTGGACTCCATTCTTCGTGCTCTAACTTATACAGTCTATAAGGTTGCAGTAATTACAGTAACTCACGTAGTAATTCGTCGCGATCGGATTCAGTTGCAACTGATAGCTGAGGTGAATTATCCCATGATGGACCTTGTTCAGGGTACATCAATGATAAACCTTCTTCAAGATACATCGGTGGTGGAGCCGGATCTAGTGGTGGCGCCGATAGAAGTACCAGTGGTCCCGACGGTCTTAGTCGGAACGGAACAGTGCCAATAATAATTGGTAGTCGAAGCTTGCAACAGTTGATAGAATAGCTAGGGACAAGTTGACACTCGAGCTCGTAGTGAACTTGAATGATTGAATCTTCGTTACTCATTGTGGCTACCACTGGCGGTACGCGTATATCTTTCGTTATTAAATAATTTGATGGAGCTTGTTTGTCTTGGAGATGCTAAGAAGTAAATGATGAGAAAGATGTCCTGTTCGGTTCGATAGGATAGGAGTCATACACGTGTTCCGTGACGCTTTGGAAGGGGGTCTGAGAGGTTATGCTACGTTCAAGAACACATAGCGCTGTAGTATAGTATAGGTTACGGTAAGAATGTGTTAAACGAGAAGGATGTAAAATACGCTCAAAAACAGCGTTACTTATTATCTGCTTATCTATAGCCTCCATATAATAAAGAAATTATTCTTTACCGTGGGTAAACTGTCCAACTCCAAACACTAACTCCCTTTGGTACATCTATGCTATTTAATGCACTTACTTCCACTATGACGCAATACTTCCGTCTCTCTCTTTTTACGCGCTGAAGTTTTGAATATTCTTGTCTCGGATAGTCATCTTCAGAATCTAATTCATCTCGGTTTTCTTTTTCTTCACATCCTCCTTTTTCAGCTTTATAAGTAATGTTTTGCCAAAGGCAAATTAAAACTTTTTTCATTCGTCGATTGCTCTGATTGCTTATATGAAGAGTAGCTGTAATGATTTCACCAGGCACATAACCGCTTTTTGGAATGGTTATCTGCAACAGTGTCAATTTCGTTGTTTCTTTGGTGTACAATCGGAAACGGATTGGGAAACTTTTGTCTAATATCATAATATCGGCTAAAGCTAAAGCGAGCGGAGGTTTTCAACTTCTCCCTCGTAAAATCTGAATACTTTGCTTAAGACTGCTTTGCTTATGACCCATCATCGAGGAAGGAGAAAAATAATTAGGAAAATAAGAAAACGCTGTCCTTACCTGGAAAAAAGCAGTTCCACTGGAACAACAGAAAAAGTTGAGTGATTTGGAAAATTCAGCGGCCATCTTAAGGCCAAGCAAAGGATCCAAGTTCAGATCGAATGCAGACAAAACTGTGAAATATTCGATTATACTATGATCAGGTCGCCATGGACGATCTATTTTGACTTTGCAATAAAACTGCACGCTTCCCTTGTCGCTACCTGAAAGAAATGGTGTCACTGTTTTTTTCAAAGAAGGTCATCATGAAGAAACACAGGCGTAACCGAGGGCCCGAGGATTGCGATAGCCTCATTCAGAGTAATTGATTTGCAACGCGATTGAACATTTGGAAGCATATGATCTGAATAGTGTATACTCTATGTACGATAAACGTACGGGAGGAGATTGGTCAAATTAAAATCGAATTTTGAATTTTTGAACCTTTTGGCTTTAAGTTTCTAAACCTGATTGCGGTTAATGATTCGAAGTGTACTGTTGTGAGTTGCCGTCATTAATAAAGTGTACTGTTATGATCACTGAAAGTAGCAAAACTTATCGAATCCCAAAGTTTACCTTGGAAACTTGACAAACAATGTGTTGGTAGAAAAGTCGAAAATGGGAGAGTGTAACATCCAGCTGGCATTACCTGAGAGTTGCCATTATCACTTCCCCAAAGTTGATCCGTGATGTCAATGTACACTTCACAACTACGGTAGTGCACCGTATATTCGATTCGCCTTCAGTAGAAAAGTGAATTACGGTACAATACCACCGCAATGCTCAGGCTAATGCGAAAACAAAACCAAAATGATTCCATGTTCCTTCTAATCTAAATCCGAAAATATTGGGGCTACATTTTGCATTGTGTATTTACAAAAAAAGAGTAAACCCACTGCGATGGGATTTAATGTCACCGAAAGCGTGAACTATTTTCAAGCAATTAATGGGGACATTTTAAATTCACGTAGTGATCATCTAAAGTATCTGTCTTGCAGTATTTAGCGGTCAATATTTGAGAGCTTTCAAAGTCGTTTATGAAGACAGTCGCTGTTAGACTCTAGAAGTACAGGGTGGGGCTGCGAAAAGTCCACGAGTTTGAATCACTGTAGGTTAGCGAGAATTTATCGGATCAAGCTCAAATTTGGTGCACATCTGCGTCAGACAGTAACTTAGAAGTTATTAAAAATTCAAGTCAATCGGTAAATGTATCTTAATTTTATGCAAATTTT
>JAQGAX010001714.1:0-10414 GCA_034698105.1 Plectus exinocaudatus | reverse complement strand
TCGCAGATGACCGAATCAAACAGATCGTCGAACACTGAATAACACTCCGCGTCCACAGCAAGACATCCTATGCGCCCATTCGTATATCCAAATCCTAATATTACAATCGAAAAGTAAGCATATATTCTGAAAAGAATGCTTCACAGATGAACGCACCAGTGCGCAAAACGTCATACAGACTGGCATCATTTGATGTTCGCTCAAATTGCAAACGTTCCACCAAGTTCGATGTCAAATATTTCCAGACAATTGCAGTGCGATGTTGAGCAGCCGAGACAAGACACGACAGGAGCAGTTGTTTCTTCAGAGGGTCGTCTTCTAGTTGTGGTACCTTCCGTTTGGCACTTATCCAATGTACCTAAGGAATCATCGTGTACCCTTGAACAAATTCGAAAAATATCACTGGTATGTGCTACTTACCAATGTAATCATCAGACTCACTACTCCGACCGTTGCCATGCCAGCGACGCCACACAACACGACGTAATTTTGGCGATTCATTTATTAAAGCACCCGATAGTTTAGTCAGCCACTTGGATGCATTGAGAGCAGTCATAGTCGACTGACTCTATATTAATGCCACACTCTGTTCTAAGAAAATCAAACGCGCTCCAATTCTGAGTAATGCGATGAAGGTAGATCTGAAGACCAGAGATTGATGGATAGTAATACTCACTCATTCACTGATTCATTGCTACTTAATCAAATCAAATTAGCCCCATGGGGGTTTTCTTTTATATTAACATCGCTCAGTGTCATCGCAGGCCTAGAGGTTATTGTGTTTTTCGTCTGAAACATTCCTTTCGCGCGAAAGTATTACTCATTAATAAACCAGAACGAAACCAGAAGTTGCAACAAAAGAAACGATAGACATCTTTCTTCGTAAAGATGAAGAAGGCGACGCGACCAGCAACACAAAACTGGTTCTACAGCGTGAGTATAAAGTCCCGTGCGATTTTTAAAAAAAATTTGCCATTAGTCTTCCAATCAAGTTGAATGATTGTTGTTCTCCAAGTTAAAAGGTTTTTCAAAAATGAATTGTGCAATCCCGTCACCTGGTGACGAAATTGCACAATGGGGAAAACTGTGGAGGCATGTTATAATACGTATGAAATTCTCCGGGTGGCTCATTATTTTGTGAAACGCATACTTATAAAATAAGCGCTTTGCTTCCCTTGCATCTCAAATAAACTTCCATCACAAATGAACGATATTTAGTCTGTCAATATACTAATGCTCACTTTGCACCGTGTTAAAATTGTTCGACGTTAACGAAAGCTATGAACAAGAACAACTTTTCACATTTTAATTAGTTCAAACTGTACATTCTTTCATATGCGGCTACAGTGCACTTACTGCGAGACATAGAGCAGAAATATTGAAAAGAAAATGAAAATGAACAATGAGATCGTTTGGTTGTCTAGCTTGCAACAAAAACGATATATTCTGTTCAATTGCACAAAAGTGTTGGTTCATGCAGCGTTCTCACCGACTTTGACTTGCGCAGTTTGATTGTTGGCGGTCGAGTTAGTTTGCTGGCTAATTGGCGACGGTTGTTTGACAAACTTCACGAATCCTGAAGGCGAAAGGGAGACTGTATGACTACCTATGAACCAGATACGTGACAATTGAATCATACCGATTCTAGCTCGCAACTCCTGCTCTTCGAGAAAAATGCGCTGTCTCCTACGCAAGCGATAATAACGGCACCAATACACGCAACAAGAAATGATCACTATATTCATGGAAACATCGACAACGCCGAGTATCACCCAGTAGATTGTTGGAAGAGATTTTGGCGCTTCCGTTGTAGTGTCAACCGCGTATGCTGAAGACTTTCACAGCATTGCATTTTTTCTCTGACAATAGCAATAATAAACTTATTTTTGAAATGCCACAAATTTGAAATTAGTCAGCAGTCAAGAACAACTTTTATGTCGGCTCTATTGATTGCTTTCTTGGCAATTAGACAGTTTAAAACAGTCAACAACCTGCTTCAGAAAATTAGTGAAAAGGAAAATCACGAACCAATTTTCACTAGGAACAGGCAGCCAAGCGATGCAAAAATTTTGAAGAACATCCCAGAAGTAGAGGAACGACTGTACAGAACGTAAAATGCTCGCTTCGATATGAATCCTTAAAAGCATTTTTTATCTGTACAAGCATAGTTCACGTCATCCAAAATGATAACAGCGCTCATCAAAATTCGGTTACGATGGTCTGTGATAAACTTTGTTCGCACTTCTATACCTAACGCATCATGCATCACGTGTGTATATGTACCCCTAGAAAGAATTTTACCGCATTTTTCGTTGAATATTTTAACATTCTCGTTTCGATAAAATGTTTGCCAGAAGGAAAGCAAAATAATAATAGTAAACTACACGTTAAATACTTTTGTTGCGAAAAAATAATTTTTAGCTGGCTTATCATAGTTCATCATCTGAGATGTGAGTCATGCCGACATACTGATCATCAATCCTTAATGTGTTGACAGTTGCGTCGCTGACTTAATGTGTTGACAATTGTCTTATGACGAAAATTGGGTCATTTGCAATCAATACTGACGTCCAACATGCGGCAAGTGGAGTGATTCTCCTTAAGGTGTTTGATTGGTACTAGTGTTAATGTCTGTCCAACCAACTATCAAGTTAAAAAGCACTGCTGTTCAAAAATTATGCGAATTTTTGAAAATACCATCGCATGTCAAGGTTATCTGCCAATACGATTACTCTTGCTCATGCGTCTTTGATTGCGACATGAGAAAAGACGATTTCTATAATTTGAGATATGTTTTGGTATTTGAGCAAATGGTTTATCAACACCGTCCAATAAAATCGATGAAAGTCGCATCAGTTTTTGTTGAATCATTGCATACATTTATGAAAATTTGCTGATTTCCCGACTTCATCTTATCATGCATGTTGATTCGAGATTGATGAGAGAATACATGCTACATGTGTCCATTAAAGCATATGATTATGGGCCTTGTTAAGCAAAGGAAGCTTGACGCAACCATAAGGAACAATAGTCGAGAGTATCGATTTGTTGAAGATAGTTGAGCTTTCAAAGCCGGACACACGTGTCCGTCAGGGGGAACCCTGCGCAAACAGATTGCACTTGCGCTGATGCCAAGCCGACTCTAGACAAGAACAGCAGCGAGACTGAGCCGCTCATCAGCGTCAGCGACAGCTTCAACTGGAGCAACACCGGTTACCCCGACTCGGAGCACGTGAATGTTGTTGATATTGGCTGCTTCGCTTCCTATAAAAGACAGGCGTTGCCAGTTCGGCCGACCATTCCGAACTGAGTTCCGTCACGCTGCCTTTCGAGACAAAAGATGGGTTTTGTGGCAGTTGACTTTTTGATTTTCGCTGCTTTCTTGTGCCTGTCCGTTGGCGTCGGAGCGTACCATGCGATCAAGTCGAGAAACGCCCAGAGACATAACCAGCAAAAAAGTGCCACGGCCGACTTTCTCATGGGTGGACGAAAGATGCCGATTCTACCAATTGCGCTTTCGCTGCTGACGACGTTCTTGTCCGGTATTATGATGTTGGGAGCGCCAGCCGAACTATATCAACGGGGTAAGATCGAGCTGCAAGTACTTCATTCGGAAAACAGATAGATACTTTCCTGTTTCAGGCGTTCTCATATGGGTGCTCTACTTTTGTGGAGGGTTTGCCTTTCTTGTCAGCGGTCTATTCTTCGTGCCCATCTTCTACAAGATGAAGGCGACCAGCATCTACGAGTACTTCGAGTTGCGCTTCCAAAGTAAAATGCTTCGGCGCATAAGCGCGGCGTTGTTTCTGGTCAACACGCTCTTCTACATGTCCGTCGTCATGTACGCCCCTTCGGTCGCTCTCACCGGCGTCACCAACATGCCGCTGTGGCCTTTCATCCTTGTCAGTAAAATTCAGCCATGAAATTTTAGTATAATAAAAAGTTTGCAGAGCATCGGCCTGGTCAGCACGTTCTACACTAGCATCGGTGGACTGAAGGCTGTCGTATGGACAGATACACTGCAGGCGGGATTCATGTACTTCGGCATTGCTGCCCTAATTATCAAAGGAACCAGTGATGCTGGTGGTTTGGGCAGAGTGTTCGAGATCGCCTACGACTCTGGAAGGATCGACGTGCTTACTCGATTCGACTTCAACCCCGCTCAGGTAGTGGCGAACTCAACAACAAGGCGAAATCTTTTTCCCTGAAATACACTAACTCCGTTTGAGCACAATAACATGTGGGTATCGACAATTGGTGCGACGGCATGGTGGGTAACGATGTACGGCCTGAACCAGATGGCGATGCAGCGCTACTGCTGCATGCCGAGTCTGCACAACGCCAACGTCGTCATCGCCATCACCATCCCTGCGTTCGTGCTGCTCAGCTCGATGGCCAATTTCATCGGCCTCATCATGCTCGCCTACTTCTTCAACTGCGACCCACTCGCGACCGGTGACGTCAGCTCTCAAGATCAGCTCGTAATCCTCTTTGCCACCAAAGTACTCAGTGAGCATCGTCCAATGTTGGCTTACGACAGTATGAGCACGCTTTCTATTCATATATTGATTCAGGCTTTCTCCCTGGCCTGCCAGGTTTATTTCTGGCATGCCTATTCAGCGGCACATTGAGCACGATCTCAAGCGGAATGAATAGCATGGCAGCCGTGCTCTGGGAAGACTTCTTGAAAGAAAAGTACGGCGGAAGGATCACCGATCAGCAAGCGGCGTTCGTTAACAAAGTCGCAGTTACCGTATTCGGACTCGGTTCGACGGCGCTCGCGTTTGGCGCTGGATACCTCGGCGGGCTCATCAACGTGAGAAATACTTTGCTTGATAATTACTGACATTATTGACCTTCAGGCTTGCTTAAGCGTCATGGGAGCCGTAGCTGGGCCGCTCGTCGGTTTGTTCTTTCTCGGTATTTTCTTTCCCAAAGCAAACAAGAACGGTGCCCTTCTCGGGCTGATTCTATCCGAGACTTTCCTCATTTGGATCTGTCTCGGAGCCAACATCTACACGCCGTACAGAGACTATGTTTTGCCAACAAACCTGACTTGTACGCCTGAAGGAAATAGTGGTTTTGCAAATCACTCATCTCCCTCTCAACCGTTCGATGAGCAGGTTGATCTGCATTACGGCGACCAGAATGTCTTTTACTTGTATCGTATCTCTCCTTTCCTCTATTCAATCATCGGCATAATTCTAACAATGGTCGTTGGTTTGCCAACTAGTCTTCTATTCCCTACCGGACCACAGCCCGGTTATGAAAAGCGCAACCAGCACGCACTTACGTACTACGGTCGCCACGAGCCATTGGAACCGCACACACCAGTCAGGGAAAAGGAGATGCTTCTTTACTATCGCGGAAAACTCGCGCCAAATGCACAAATACCTTCAGTTAAAGTCGATGCTTGTTGAGACTGTGTCCGATTGATTTATTTGTAAAAAGAGCGATACAATAATATTTTGCATGTATTTTTGCATTATAATAAAACTCAAATAGTTATACATTATCAAGGTCAATCAATCTATGGCATGTTCAAAAAATAGGAATGTTCCTTAACCATTAAGGAGAAGATGTAATGATAGGCACCGCCCAATCACCAAGTGCCCAGCCCAATGTGGGCTCACTGTCAAATTACTACTGCTTTCGCCGGAACCAGTTTTAACGAGTGATGGCTTGTCAACTCGCGTTTGAGGAGCTCAAAGAAGGCCGCGCAGATTTTTGAGCCTCTCTGTTCGCTTTCAAAACTCACCTATGAAAGAATGCTGGGAGACGCAATAACTGACGCGGCGGCAAGGGGCGAGTCGACCAACGGAGAGAGCGCGTTCGGGGACAGTACCAACGCGAAGAGTACTTGCGGAGACAAAATGATCGGAGACAAAAAGAAGGGACTCAAAACGAATGGCGTCATCACGGCGGGGCTCAAAATAATCGGCGATAGCCCAAATGGAGACAAAATCAGAGGTGTCATCACTTGCGGCGAAAGAATGAGGGGCGACAGGAGGAATGGCGAGAGGACGAAGGGATTCATGACGCCCGGGACGAGGATGAGCGGGTGGAGTAGGAGGGGTGACAGCACGATCGGACTGCCAATCAGGGGGTTGACGATAAGCGGAGAGAGCACACGCGGCGATAGAATCAGTGGTACGAACACCCAGGGCGACAGGATGATCGGGCCGAGCACGGCCGGCGACAGCACTATGGGCGACAGCGTCAACGGACTGAGCACAATGAACGTGTTGCTCAGTGTCGAGCTCGCCCCAACCAGCGGCGTCAAAGTGATCGGCGAGCTGATAATGTCCTTCAGGCGGACGTTGAAGTCCTTGGCTGCCGACAGGTCGCGAATGTTGTCGGTGAGCAGGCGCTCGCGATCGTCATCGGTCATATTGCCGTAGTGATCGACGTCGAAGCCGAGCTTGGTGCCGCTGTAGGGCGCGTCGGCGCCGTACAGTGTGTCCAACTGATGGCGCTCAAGGAAGGCAAAGCCGCGTCCGGTCATCTCGCTCATTTGCTTGTCAGTGTAGCTGGCGTGCAGCTTCTCCCACGCGTCGAACTTGCGCTCCTCCTTCATTCCAAACATGTCGGTGACATTCTTCTTGGTGAAGTAGAGCGGCTCGCCGTTCTTTCCAGTGCCCAGCTGCTGCTTCCTCTGCTTTTCGAGCTCGCCTTGGTCGGTCTGCCCCAGTCGATCGACGATATCGGACACGCCAGCCGCTTCAATGATGAAGTCCATCCACTTCTCCTGGTCTACGTTGTTCAGCCTCTTGAAAATCTGCGGCAGTGCAAAGAGCTTCTCGATGTCGTCGCCCTCCTCATGTAAGCTGAATAGTGACGGCGACAAAAGATTGACGAGGTCGTCACGGTTCTGTTCAGGTACGACCGATAGAAATCGAGGAGAGATCAATTTGACCGTCTTGTTGTCGAACCCGGTGACATTCTGTCCAGCGACAGCCATTCCGATCTTGACAATATCTCTGATTACTTCAATGGGAATTCGAGCTTTTTCCAGTTGGTCTGTAGACGGTGTGCTGGTGTTAGCGTATTGTTGTTGTTGGACGTGCTGTTCGTATTCTTCTATATGTTTCTTCAGCTCCGGCACCAGTTCAAGAGATTTCATCGCCAGCGGCCTTCGCGGATTCTGCAGCTGTTCGGGCGGCGCTTCGAGTATTTTTTCGAAGCGCGCGCGGACTGCATCTCGCTCCTCCTGCCTCTGTCGCTGCTGCAGCGTTTGCATTTTCAGCTGCGCATATGCGCCGCGCCATGTTTTACTGCTGCCTTTTCTCTTCATATTGCGCACAGTTTCTGTCAGAAAGTCGGCGATTTCGCCAACTGGACTAATCTGATCGGGCGACTGCAACTCGTAAGTGGTCGCATGCCGGATGGGGCTCTGGCGTTTGCCGCGGAGGTTGAACCGCGAGCGTCGATTGCTGACTCCAAAACCGCCGATCCATTTCAAATTGTCATTCGGTAGCAATTGTTCCTTCGACGCAAACTTTATCCTCTTTGCTCCGTCGTGATTGAACCGTCCCACCGCTTTAGCTGGTCGAGGATTGAGCATCGCTTTGTAATTTCTCGTTTGTCGCCGCACCGTCTCAGTTGGTTTAGACTTGAGCTCTTTTTTGTACTTGGGGGGATCATCGACTATCCTGGTGATTTTTTGCGCGTCGATCGCTTTAACTACGCATTTCGCATGCGACGTCACGCTGGTAGCTTTCTTGGAGCATTCAAATAGATCCTTCCTATCTAGATCGCTTATCCTTTCGCTTTCCCCATTAGCAATAGCGGCCATCAGGCCACTGACGGCTTGTTCCATCCAGTGCAGGTAAATATCGTGTGTTCCTTTCTCTCCCAGTGGAATGTTTATGGTTTTTCCATCATAGAAGCGGCCACCGTCAGATGCTGCGACATCCTTCTTTGACGATCGGTCTGCCGCATTCGGCTCAGCTGCGGTTCCTAAAGAGAACAACATGACGTTCGGTGTTGTTATTTAAGCCATCCAGTAAATGCTCACCAACTAGAATGAGGCAGATGATGAGTATGGACGGAATCGGTGTCGTCATACTCAGGGCAAGACCCAGACAAAAACTGTGAACAAGGTGGACTGTTCCACCAGAACAGTCCCGCACGTGCAAAATTATCGTGTACGTGCAGGAATCAAACACCGTCGTCAGCGGGGTACACCGCGTCCAACAGACACCTCCGATTCGCAGACGTCAGATCAAAGTCAAGGCGTAGCCGTCAAACGTGGACCTATAAAAGTAGACCATATCACGTACAGTATCCCTTTCATAAAATACTCAAGATTGTCGTGCGAGATTGAATAGAAACACCGTTGATGAGGTCGAGGGTTCACCTTGTCCAGCAGACACTTCCTCGGTGCTCAGACCGCCGGTGAAAGATGATTGATGATTGAACCACCGTCAGCAAAAGTAGACCATGACCATATCGACTGCATCAGAGAGCGCGCACTCGAACGCTGAAGAGATGCACCAGACTTCCCATGTGTAAAGTACCACCTCATTCCAGACTTTCACACTTTGCGACAAACATACTGAGTGAGCATTTGCCTCTGCAATTTGTGCGTCCTGATTGATTCGATTTCCCTATGGTTCTTCCGTTGACCTCACCATTCGGTCGCATCTTTCACATTTGTGATCGTTGACGCAAGCGCGGACATCTGGTCTTGTCGCAACGTCAACAGACTTTCCCCGCGGCGACACGACTAATTCGACATCACGGTGACCTGCTTCGTTTCACCTCGATCTTGATTTGGACTACGATGATCGAACGCTCCAAATATCTGAAAGAACGATTTCTGCGGCAAAAAATAATTTGATTTGGCAACGCTGAAATATGAGAAAATAGAACACGAGAACGTCGGACTACAGACGTTTTTCTTAAATTGATGTACAATGAAATCGCATTAAAGTGAAATATGCCATTAACCATTCATTCATGACATCAATGGCAGTTAATCGGCCATTCCATTCTTCACTGTCTTGCTCACCGTAATTCTGTTGAATTGTAGCCGCTAGATAGAACACATAGTGTCATACCATAAGGGGCCATTCATCAATTACGTCACGTTTTTGGAGGGAGGGGATGTCTGAGGCCTGTGACGGACGCGTGACGCTACGACGTCATAGCTATGCTTAACCATTGGAAGGGAGTGGGTCGCCGAGGTCGGCTGCAACGTGACGGAAGCGTGACGGGGGGGGTGTCCGAAAAAGGCCAAAAACAGCGTGACGTAATTTATGAACAAGCTACAACAAGCCTAAGCGTAAGCTGCTATTGCTACAAAATGGGTCCTTATTAGTGACAATTCACTCGTCGAAAGACTCGTCAACGTCCTCTATTCTTCACATTGGACCGGTAACACAATCGTTACTTAGCAGTTGCGATATCGTAAGTGTAATATTTACGTGTAATAATATTACACTTACGATATCGTAAGTGCTAAGTAACGATTGTGTTACCGGTCCATTGAAACCAACCCGCGACCTATATTCGAACAAACGTCCCACGCTGTTCCATTACGTTGACGTTGCCGTTCGCAACCGCGTCACAGTTTTTCAAGCAAAAACAACAGTTTTACTCAAAATCAGATGACAAAGCGACAAAACATCTTTGACGAGAGAAAAGAAGTGACTATGACGGATGTCGATCAATCAAGTCCGAGCAGGGGTGCAGGCGGGTGGTGCGTTGAGATGTTCGAATGGAAACAACAGTTGACATCGAGGCGAGTTGAGCGCTCAGAACAGTCGAGCGCCGAATCCGAACGTCCTCATCATGTTCTGCATGTAGTGTCGCTCGAAACCGACGCGCGTCTCTTCGGCCGCCGATACGGGCACTTCATCGGCGGCGATCTCCAGGTCGGTACTGTCCCCCTGGTCCTTCAGCGTCATGGTCACTGCAGCGTAATGGCCGTCCGGGTAGGATCGCAATCTCCATTTCATCACCAACTTCTCATTGGGCACCTAAATCAGAACAGTAACTACCAAATATGACGACAAAATAATCATACTGGAGCTCATACTTTCGGAAAAGAATTTGAAAATAAGCCCAGTTGGCTTATCTACGAGCAACCTCGAGATTATATTTTTAATTAATGAAAAGAGGATCAATAAACATACAATTTTCGTGAACACGCCTGAGACAAGGCCGTTAAACAGAGTGAATCGACCGCCTTCCTTCAACTCGAGGTCCACGGGGCCGTTCGACCATTTTTTAATCAGCTGAAATAGGAAGGTTGACGGCGAGTGAGCAATGCGTGAACACAGAGGAAGCAACGCACATCAGCAGAAGAGAGCACTTCGTAGAGTTGATGCGGGGGCACCTTGAAGGAGTCCTTCACCTTCAGCGACTTTGTCTCCACCGTTCCACTGGACGAAGTCGCTTTCAGGTCGAC
>JAQGAX010001713.1:0-10417 GCA_034698105.1 Plectus exinocaudatus | reverse complement strand
ATTGATAATATCCTGTCCTTTGGCCAAATGTTTGCGTCTTTCAGCAGTTGACAATAGTATCATTTTCTCAAAGCTCTTTAATTTCTCTTGCTAATTCCTGGAAAACCGCACCGTATTGTTGACTAGAGATAAATGAAAGGACATTTAACGATCTGTGATGCTCTCAACCTCTGACGGTAACCCCGCCTCCATCAAAAAATTTAGCCAAGCCTGATCCGAGAACTTTTAGTTAACCTATATTAGTACTGAGCGGCTTCACTGTGATTTCTCCCAGCGGCGATACAATTTTCCCAAATTCTACCATAATTTCAGGAAAAGCTTGCGCCATATCGGTTCGTCGCACTCTTTCGCGTTCTCGACTGCACGCTGGCTCTGTTCGGTCTGCAACAGTTACTCTGCGATGCACTGATCAACTTCGACGTTTACTCCTGCGGACCGCTGCTCACGCCGCTCGATAAGTCTCGATGTAAGTTGAAGCGAGTTAGCCAAAGAGTTGCGCCGTGAAGAGGGTGTAGGTGTCAGAAGTGGGTTTCTGCATCGCCTGGGGAAACGCTACCCTCCTCACGATTGATAAAACTCAATAATATCGTGTAAAGTTGGATTAATTTCTTTCAAAAAATCGTCCAATCGCCTGCGATTGGAGCATAGAAGCTTTTAAATGCACCCTTTCCTGCATTTTCTACCCCATGCTTCACCATATGACAATACAATGCAAGTTAAAATGCTTGCATCCCTCGGATTTTCTCAGCCGTCAATATCAATTTCAGATTGGAACGGGTTCCTGTTGATATGCGAAATGCTGATTTTGTCATGTCTGGCAAGCTACCTATTCAAGCCTACGAAGACGGCCATTTTCGATCGACATCCATGCCAAATCATCAATGATCGTACAGTACCAGAGACTTTATATCAGCTTTAGTGTGCATTTATTATTTCAATCAGAGCTTTATTCGAAAGAGTGACGAGATATCTGTTTTCTGTTGAATCAGATTGATTTCGTAAGTATTTGTTTGGATGAAAACGACAAATTGCGCACTTCGCATACTTCATTAATGAAATAAATGTGTGAACAATAAAGCTATTTATTTAATTGCAAATTGTAAGGTAAAATTTTGCGCGCTGGCGATCTACAGTCCGCTACACCCAGCTCAGAGCCGTAAGTATCGTATACGTAAGCCCTGGGCGCATCATTGAAAATCAGACTTGAAATATTTTGGAATAGTTATACTACGGTATTGAGCGCGAATGCAAAAAATATTCAGCAGACTAAACCATTCCCAACTATTTTTTCATAATTGGCGCGCGTCCCTGCAAAATTACTGATTGTTCCCTGACACGCTTAAGCATTTGCGCACGGCTCTCGTTTTGGTGTGGCCGACAGTATCTTTGATTGGTTACAAGCATTCTTTGTCCGTTTTTGACTGGCAGTCTGTCGCGCCGTCGTACGTCGACTATCCCAAGCTCGCTTCGATGCACAAGGACCTTTAAAAGCGCAAGGGACAATACACAAATTACGTAACGTTTCGGGAGGGGGGTCGCGGAGGCCCTGTTACGCTATGATCGCTCGCTGCTATGCTTAAGCATTGGAAGGGGGCATCGTTTTGGCCAAATGCAGTGTTACGAAAACGATACGTGAGGGATGGTGTCAAAAGTGCGAAAATCGCGTTACGCAATTTGTGTACAGCCCCTAAGCGCAGTGATTTCAATTGCAATCGAACAGAAGTAACGAAACATAATTTATTAGAAAAATTGATCAAATTAATCCAATTCTGAAATGCCAAAACATTCGCCGACTAAAATGCGACAGAAATCGAACGCTTCACCCAATCAACTTCATATTTAATTTGCCAATCGAACATTTCTTCATTAAAGATCCTTTGACAAACCCTGGAGCACAGATACACATGGTTGTACTGTGATCGTCGCAGAGCGAACTTCCACAATATATGCAGTAGGAAGAGCACTGCGTACTGCAATGCGCACAATCGAAAAAGCCATCCTCGAGCTTCATGCTGTGCAAGCCGTTGGTAGTGGGACTGGTGGTGAGCAGACCTTCATTGTTCCTAGCTGCCAAGAACAGCGCGGCGGAGGCGTGACCGGGCAGCCAAAACTGAGCACCGTGCTCGATCAGTGACTCCAGCGGGAGAACGGCGGCGCGCTCGAGCAGCTTGATCATGGCGTCTTTGCTCAGCCCGAACTCGACGGTTGATCGCAGCATGGCCAGCAACTGCGGCTCATCGACTTCGATGTAGTTGAACTGCTCGCTTACGATGAATAGCGCACACGCCTCGGACAGGCACTTGACTTGGTACTTGTCGGCGAGGCGAGTGATCAATACAAAGTTTTCTACTGAAAAAATACCGTATTTGTTTCAATAGTACAAGTTCAATACCTATACGTTACAACGAAATGAATAGCGTCAAGGATATACCTAGGCAAAGTTGACCCCCCGGTCAATCGTGGGCAATCTACTGTAAACCTACCGTAACCCAAAAATGCTTCAATTCAAACAGTAATTAAAATTTGTCTACGAGTCTGTTGAAGTGAATTATGTGCCAAGTGCCAAGTGCTGGGTACTGGGCATTTTCCGGGTCCCATGTCGAGTGTTGGGCACGACTTTAACAACCCTGCCCAGGTACGGTATGATCATGGACCCTCCAAGTGCGACGCAGTTTATGAATGACCACTAACAATACATACCGTCAATGTGCTTGACTGGTGCGTCCGATGCAAGAATGCAGCTGACAAATTCCAGAAAGTCTTCGTATTTTTCATCGCCGATAGTCGCTTTCTGCTCCGCTTTCTCCTTGAAATCGTTGAAGCACAGGCTGGCGAAGAATGGGCTGATCTGAGCGAGGTAGTGGGCGTTCACAAACATCTCCTTGCCCTCCACCACCAGCTGGAAGGTGCGGTAGTTGCCCGGCTGGGCGAAGTACTTTTTTCGGTCTGGCTGTTCCATTTGCGACGTGGCAAAATCGATGAATCGCTGAAAATAGAAGGCCATACGCTACAGTAGTAAGCGGGAAGCAGACAAAAATCGAAATTATGCTGTTGCGGGATAATATCGAAGATAAAAAGTCACAAGAATTGAGCTGTTGAGCATAACGAATAGCACCAAACTGCAGCATTTTAAAGTCCTAGGGTACAGTGCAACAAACAAGGGGCTTATCCGATAACTATTAAGATCTCGAAGAATAAAAACTTTGGCACGCAAAAAGCCAATATGTTTTAAGAATCGCTTTATAAATTTTTTAATAATATATAGTGCAAAAAGCGGCGCTTTTCATCTGCACGTGCAATCTCGATAATCTCAAGAACGCGCAGCAAAGAAATAGGTACCAGTTTATTTTTATGACCTTTTGTTGGCGATACCTTTTGCAACTAACAATTTCTTGAATACTCTGAAAACTCGATGACTAAAGCACAAGTTTGGCTTGGCTGACTGACTTAAAAACAAAGGTCGGATGAGAAATGACGACAGGACACATGAAAGGAGTTTAAAGACTGAGTTTTAGAAGTATCAAGCAATCGATCAAACGTTATTCGTTCGAACGATCGACGCGGTAAAATGGCCTGCGGATTACGATGCATCGTTGCAGGACGCAAGACTTACAAATAGAGCGTATTGCTTTCAAAAAACAACGATTTTATTGGATAGGTTCGGTAATGAGTCACAATACCTGTAACCGAGGTCCGAGGCCAGGGAGATCTTCTCGGGCCGGGGAAGAGGTACGGCACTTTCGTATCGGGATTTCGGCGCATATTAAAAAAAAACGCCAAATTCTGGACTTTCTCGGGGGAGTCGGACCCCTGGCCGCAGGAGGAGGTGACCCCCCCCCCTGAACCCCCCCCCCCTGTCTGGCATGACTGCTTCCTCGACGAGAAAGGGGTCCGCGTCACACTTTGATAAATTGGTTATGTGACGTTGCGTCAAACCAGTTTTAAAAGCGTCAACACAATGATTCAATTGAAATCGAATAGAAGTGGCGAAACATAATTTATGAGAAAAACTGATCAAGTTAATCCAAGTTTGAAATGTCAAAACATTTGATAAAAATTTGCATGACAATCATGGTCCATCAAAATATGCAACGGAAATCAAACGCTTCACCCAAGCAGGTTCATATTTAATTTACCAATAGGACATTTCTTCATTGAAGCAGATTCTTCATCAGACACTGGAGCATCGTCACATTTAGTTCTCTTGTGACTGTCGCAGAACCGCTCTCCACAATAATAGCAGTAGAAGGCGTAGCACTGAATATCGCAATAGGCGCATTTGGAAACGCAATGCAAGCGAAACATTGAGTGTTGCCGCTGGAAAGTGGCACTGGTATCAGTCCTTTTCAAACCGAGCTCATTGTCCCCAGCTGCCAAGAACAGAGCGGCGGAAGCGTGACCGGGCAGCCAAAACTGAGCACCGTGCTCGATCAGGGACTCCAGCGGGAGAACGGCGGCGCGCTCGAGCAGCTTGATCATGGCGTCCTTGCTCAGCCCGAACTCGACGGTTGATCGCAGCATGGCCAGCAACTGCGGCTCGTCGATTTCGATGTAGTCGAACTGCTCGCTTACGATGAACAGCGCACACGCCTCGGACAGGCACTTGACTTGGTACTTGTCGGCGAGGCGAGTGACCAATACAAAGTTTTCTACTGAAAAAATACCGTATTTGTTTCAATAGTACAAGCTCAATACCTATACGTTACAACGAAATGAATAGCGTCATGGACATACCTGGGCAAGGTTGACCCCAGGTCAAGTCGTGGGCAACCTTCTGTAATCCTACCGTAACCCAAAACTGCTCCAATTCAAACAGTAAATAAAATTTTGCCAACGAGTCTTTTCAAGTAACTTATTATGAACATTCCCAAACCTCATTTTATCTAGTGCAAATTTCGAAAAGCCCGTGCCAAGTGCTGTGTACTGGGTACTTTCCAGGTCAAGTGGTGGGCACGACTTTAACAACCCTGCCCAGGTACGGTATGATCATGGACCCTCCGAAGAGCGATGCAGTTTATGAATGACCACTAACAATACATACCGTCAATGTGCTTGACTGGTGCGTCCGACGCCAGAATGCAGCTGATAAATTCCAGAAAATCCTCGTATTTTTCATCGCCGATAGTCGCTTTCTGTTCCGCTTTCTCCTTGAAATCGTTGAAGCACAAACTGGCGAAGAACGGGCTAATCTGAGCGAGGTAGTGCGCGTTCACAAACATCTCCTTGCCCTCCACCACCAGCTGGAAGGTGCGGTAGTTGCCCGGCTGGGCGAAGTACTTTTTTCGGTCTGGCTGTTCCATTTGCGACGTGGCAAAATCGATGAATCGCTGAAAATAGAAGGCCATACGCTACAGTAGTAAGCGGGAAGCAGACAAAAATCGAAATTATGCTGTTGCGGGATAATATCGAAGATAAAAAGTCACAAGAATTGAGCTGTTGAGCATAACGAATAGCACCAAACTGCAGCATTTTAAAGTCCTAGGGTACAGTGCAACAAACAAGGGGCTTATCCGATAACTATTAAGATCTCGAAGTATAAAAACTTTGGTACGCAAAAAGCCAATATGTTTTCAGAATCGCTTTATAATTTTTTTAATAATATATAGTGCAAAAAGCGGTGCTTTTCATCTGCACGTGCAATCTCGCGGACGCGCGGCAAAGAAATAGGTACCAGTTTATTTTTATGACTTTTGTTGGCGATACCTTTTGCAACTAACGATTTCTTGAATTCTCTGAAAACTCAATGACTAAAGCACAAGTCTGCCTTGGCTGACTGACTTAAAAACAAGAAAGGTCGGGATGAGGAATGAGAACAGGACACATGAAAGGAGCTTAAAGATTGAGTTTTAGAAGTATCAAGCTATCAATAAATATTATAAAACGCCATTTGTTCGAACGATCGACGCGGCAAAATGGCAAAATGACGCGGATTACGATGCATTGTTGCAGGACGCAAGATTTACAAATGGAGCGTATTGCTTTCATAAACAATGATTTTCTTGGATCGGTTCGGTAATGAGTCACCATACCTGTCACCATACCTGTAACCGAGGCCCGAGGCCAGGGAGATCTGGACCTTCTCGGGGGGGGGGGGGTACGGTACCTCCGTGTCGGGATTTCGGCGCGTATTCAAAAAAACGCCAAATTGTTTTTCTGGACTTTCTGGTCGTAGTCGAGTCGGAACCCTGGCCGCAGGAGGGGGTGACCCCCAGTCCGGCATGATTGCTTCCTCGACGAGAAAGGGGTTCGCGCCACACTTTGATAAATTGGTCATGTGATGTTGCGTCAAACTAGATTTTAAAAGCGTAAGCACACTGATTCAATTGCAATCGAAAAGAAGTAGCGAAACAATTTATTAGAAAACTGATCAAGTTAATTCAATTCTGAAATGTCAAAACATTTGATAAAAATGTGCATGACAATCATGGTCCATCAAAATATGCAACGAAAATCGATTGTTCACCCGAGCAGGTTCATATTTAATTTGCCAATAGGACATTTTTTCATTGAAGCAGATTCTTCATCAGACACTGGAGCATCTTCACATTTAGTTCTCTTGTGACTGTCGCAGAACCGCTCTCCACAATAATAGCAGTAGAAGGCGTAGCCCTGAATATCGCAATAGGCGCATTTGGAAACGCAATGCAAGCGAAACATTGAGTGCTGCCGCTGGAAAGTGGCACTGGTATCAGTCCTTTTCAAACCGAGCTCATTGTCCCCAGCTGCCAAGAACAGCGCAGCAGAAGCGTGACCGGGCAGCCAAAATTGAGCACCATGCTGGATCAGTGACTCCAGTGGGAAGACGGCGGCGCGCTCGAGCAGCTTAATCATGGCGTCTTTGCTCAGCCCGAACTCGACGGTTGATCGCAGCATGGCCAACAACTGCGGCTCGTCGATATCGATATAATCGAACTGCTCGCTTTCGATGAACATTGCGCAAGCCTTGGATAGGCACTTGACTTGGTACTTGTCGGCGAGGCGAGTAATTAATACAAAGTTGCTTGCTGAAAACAAGCTATCGTGAACAACTCAGCAAAAAATTGATGAAAATTTAAAATTTTTGCCTGATTATGCAAATTATTTAATTTTTGGCCGAATTTGCAGGCGGTTCAATTTTTTTGTAGGATAAAGAGGCCCAGACTACCCAAGCACATATGCGCCTCAATCGATATCTGTAAGCTGCAACGTAATGAATAGCGTCAAGAGTCCTCCTGGATACCCTCTCAGAGGCGCGGCGTAATTTGTGAATGACCCCTAAGGAAACATACCGTCAACGTGCTTGACTGGTATGTCTGATGCTACGATGCAGCTGATAAACTCGAGAATGTTCTCGTATTTTTCATCGACGATGGTCGCTTTTTGCTCCGCTTTCTCGTTGAAATCGTTGAAGCACAGACTGGCAAAGAACGAGCTGATCTGAGCAAGAGAGTGGGCGTTCACAAAGATCTTCTTATTCTCTACCATCAACTGGAAGTTGCGGAAGTCGCCCGGCTCAGAGAAAAACTTTTCTCGATATAGCCGTTCCATTTTTGCGACGTTACAATGCGTTGCTGAAAGTAAAACGACATCGGCTATAACAGTAAGCGGAAAATAGATAAATTCGAAGCAATGTTGTCGCGCGATAACATCGACGACAAGAAGTAGCAAGAATTGTGTATAATGAATATCAGCAAACTGCAACATTGTAATTTATTAAATCACATCAAACAAGGGAACTATCTTATTTCCGTTAAGATCTCGAAATAAAAACTTTGGCGCGCAGATAACCAATATGTTCTCAGAATCGCTTTTTTAATTTTTGAAATCGTAGATAATGCCGCAGTAGTGCACAAAGCGGCGTTTTATCTGCACGTGTAATCTTGACAATCTCAACAACTCGTGGAAAAGAAATAGGCACTATTTAGTCAATATTTTTATGACACATTGTTGACGATACCTATTTCGCTGACGATTTCTTGAATACTTTGAAAAATTCAATGATTTGACCGCAAGTTTGGCTCCGCCGACTGAATAGCAGGAATGAACAGGAAGAGAACTGAGGATTGGGACACTGGACAAGAACAAGAAGACTTGGTTTTAGAGTGCCAGTCAATTAACGTACTCCTCTCGCTCGAACGGTCGATGAGACAAAAAATGCGCGCTTACATTACAATGATATCTCTTATGGACGCAACGGTTACAAACAGAGCATATTGCTTTCGTAATCAATGATTTTATTGGATCGGTTCTGTAACCAGTCATTCACGTGCTCATGAGTTTGTAATAAGTCAATCGCTCGGTAATGAGTTCGCAACGCCAGAATGCAACCCTCAAAAGACTCTTTGACTTCATCATTATGCCAGTTTATGGTTCTCTACAATGATCGTCCACTTTGATAGAAATCTGATTGTTAAGCACTCAGGCAATTGGATTACACACATCTTGAAATGAGGCTGTGTGTAGGAAAAGGTCACTGATAAGGGAGGGGGGGGCACAGATCTATAAAGAATCGCTCGTCGGGGTTGCAACTGTGCGTTTACTCCCCCCCCCGCTTATTCTATTTCCCCTCGAATCCCCCAGTATTGAGACTGGTGCCGGAAAATGACGTTGAAATTTGGTATCGATAGCGGGCGGCACCGGTTTGAGCTTCGTAATCGTAGTATAATGGTCGTCTGTCTGCGGGAGATATTGTTGATCCCGTTGAGTATATTCTACATATTTGACCAGGCGGCGGCCTGAACGACTCGAATGAAGTGAACGCCGATATAAAATGAAAAGAAATAGAAAATATGCAATTGGATCGATATAAAATGATCGAAAGTAAATTTTGCTTTCATTAGACAAATCACACGGTGAAATAATGCATTCAGAGCACAACGCAGGGTCTCCTAGGACCAAAAATGTGACATATGGACGACAATTAATCAAATACGTATCATCTCTATCGCACTCAGCCGCAACTTGCGTCCGCAGTCGCGCCATTTGATCCGGTTTGTCGGCAAATTCTTTGCTTCGCTTGCTCGACAGTCCTTCGTGAGCGCGAACAGCGTCAATCAGTCTCTCCAGAACGCCATCTCCACCATCTCCATTATTGCTCTGATAAGCAGAGATAAGCAGGTATAAGATTGTCCAGCTACCCCCCTAGAGGTCTGCAATTTGGCAAAAAGTTCTGGCGTTTTTACTGGATAGGATAGGGTTTAGCAGATAACATGTATTTGCGACGGGTTAGTTGGTTGTCAGGTAAACGAGGGCCGACGTAGTCTACGCCCGGCGCTCGTTAGCATCTGTTACCTGGCAACCTACTAACTCGCCGACAAAGTATATCCACGGTTAGGCATAGAATGGCTAACAAACCCATGGCTAAGTACACAAGTGGAATTAGCGATGTGTTTCTTACCCATTACCGGCGTTTACCCAAGTTATTGGAGTTACAACTTTCTGTTCATCTCAGATTAAAAAGAAAATTAAGTGAAAGTGTCGGCGCATGCTGCTCCCAATACCGTCATTGTATTGTCGTACGTGCAGTTTGAAATTTATGGGAATTTTTCAGTCAATATTAAAAAGCACTACCGGTTGCGATAGTGCTGCAGTTGAGGCGTGCAGGTGTTCCCGGCGTACATTCAACATTCATTTCTCACGTGCAATGTGCATTGATCCGAGCGACTAATTGAATTCTGCATTCACTTCAAACGCTTCGTATTCTGCGATGATATCATAAAATGAACAAAATTTTTACCTTTCCTATCGGATCGCAATTCGCCAGTGTCTGATTCATTGCTGAGTTATGATTAACGATAAAAGATAAATATTCTGAAAGTTCGACATGCGACAGGATCTCGTAGGACTTGGCGAATAAGGGTACCCAGACCTATTACAGGTGTCCAAGACTAGGGGGGTTCGAACCTGTCGACGGAAGAGGCTCGCCGCATCTTCGAGTCAGAATTTCGGCGCAAAATTTTAAAAAATTCCGATAAAGTACTAGTCAGAGGTAGTGGCTCCCTCTAGGGGTCTAGTAGCCCTGGCCTGGGGGGCTAAATCCCTCGCCCATACCCCTCTGGTTACAGGTATGAATGCTCTTGTTTGCTCTTATCCGTTTCATTCAGCTCAACGGCAATCTGACTCCATGATATTTCTCTGTCTGTCATGATAATTGAAGTCGAATTTCTCTGTAAATAATATGCGCTAACTTTCAGTGTTCTTGTAGTACATTCTGAGATCTGTGAGGCTTCGCGAAGTTCAAACGCAATTTACAATGAACCAGGTACAAATTGCATTTGCCTTATCAAATGTCATATTTGTGTGTCCTCATTTTTTAGGAAGAATTTGACATTGAATACGATCGTTTGGCGTTGCCGCCCAAACGCACAGGGCTAATAATGCGACGGAAACTCAAGTCGTGCCTCATTGGCCGAGGAATATTCAGCCAAATCTGCGGCTT
>JAQGAX010001712.1:0-10418 GCA_034698105.1 Plectus exinocaudatus | reverse complement strand
TTTATCATCATCATACACAGATGAATCCGGTAGAACGGTGAATGGGTTCAGCAGACTTCCCCTTGGTCTCGCTTGGAACGACGGCTTATGTACCGGACGCTCCTCTGGTATATCTTCGTGCGACTCGGGTTCGCTTTCGTGCCGCGGTTCAGAGATTTCCGAAGGAACGTGGAAATCTAAACGAGAACTGATGAGCATTAGTGAGCAGGATGACAAGAATAAGACCTTTTCCGAGCTCTGCTGTTTCCTCATTATCATACAGCGACGAATCCGGTGAAACAGTGATTGGATTTGACAACTTCCGTTTGACCCCCCTTGACCTCGCTCGGGGAGACGATTTATGTTCCGGACGCCTCTTGGATACATCTTCGTGCGGTTCGAGACCGTCTTCGTGCCGCGATTCAGGGATTTCCGAAGGAACGTGGAAATCTGAACGAGAATTGATGAGCATTAGTGAGCAAGATGATAAGAATTAGACCTTTTCCGTCCTCTGCTGTTTCTTCACTATCATACAGCGACGAATCCGGTGAAACGGTGATTGGATTTGACAACTTCCGTTTGACCCCCCTTGACCTCGCGCGGGGAGACGATTTATGTACCGGAAGTCTCTGGGGTGTAACTTCCTGCGATTCGAATGACAGTCGATAGCCACTCTTTCGTGGTGGAAGCTGTATTGACGGGAGCTCTATTTCTTCCCGCGATTCAGAAAGCTTGATTTCTTCCCGCGATTCAGGAAACTCGTTCTCTTCTAGCGGCTCGGGGAGCTCCGAAGCAGCGCTGTTATCTAAATGAGCATTCTTGAACATAATGAAATGAATTGCACGAACTACTGTATAAGGACTTGAAACGCCCCTAGAACTATTAGATGCAAATAATTGTTTGAACCATGTAGGAACGCAGATTGGTTGCCACTGCAACCAGTGATCAACCGAGAGATTTACCGATTGTCAGAAACTCTCTCTCTCCTTGCTCTCGCAGAGATTTGCACCGGGTAGGAACATAAAAGGGGTGGTTTGTCGCCAGAAATGGTTGCCACCAATCCCCTCTAGGCCTGCGATATTAATATGTTGCTCGTATGTTGTATACTACGGATATCAACTGTTTGAATTGAATGAATTTGCAAAGTCGAGAAATAAATAAATAAATACAAACATTAACTACTTCGTATTGGTGTTTACCAATAAATCAGTATAGAGAATCACAAACCTTCAGCTTCGTCAATTTCAACTTCCGATTCGGGAATTTGTAGATTTCTTGGTTCATCTTCATCAGAGAGATCTATTTTCGGCAGTCGAGGGCCTTTTCTACTCAGGTTACCAATCAATGAGGCATGGAAGTTGTTCGCAACTGAAACCAGCCCTTTTGCACGATGACCACAATTAATTATTCAGTTGTGTGCTATCGACAAAGGATGAGTCAAAATGGCAGGGCGACGCGTAGTTTGAGAGGGGGCGCCAAGGGGGCGCCGAAGGCCTTAGAGGGGGGGGGCGCCGAAGGCCTTAGAGGGAGGGGGCGCCGAAGGCCTTAGAGGGGGGGGCGCTGAACGGGCGTCGATGGACGCTCTGTGGTTCCAGGGCGCCTTGATCCCGTAGCACGGCCCTGGTCTGGTGCTACGATATAAGAGTATTTGGTTATCAATACTTGATTCATAATAAGCGAGAAATAATATGGAATAAACATGCAAACCTCTGTTCATAACTTCAGGCGGATCGAGCGGACAAGATATCTGACTAATTGTCACACCATAATGCACCCTAAAATGATAAGGTTGTCTCAAGTTTAAATAAGAGAAATTATTGCTGTTCCTCTTGACTAGATTGCTGTGTATGATTTGACTAGATTAGATTCGTTTTTTACAACCGGCTCAAATTTGATAGTAATCAATGTAAAAATACTGCCCGGAATTCAAAAATATGCATCCCCAGTTATTACACACTCGCCCCCCATCACCACCCCATCTAATCCTTCTCTCATTTTTATCTCTTCATCAAATCTTCTCCCATGACTCTGTCGTGTCTCACTTCGTTTGTACATCACGCTAGAGATATGAAGTGGGAAGGTTGGTGGAGGGCACCAAGGAAACTGCTATGAAGATGTGGCGCAACCGTCCACTCACCCCCATACGGCTACCCCCTCAGTCAGGGCCGGATTTAGGGGATCGAGGTCAGAAGCTAGAAGCCTATGAACAGCATTGCGTGGGGCCCCTTTTGTACTTGGACTCCCATCTTCATTGGCTTCACCTATAATCCGGTACTGCCCTCAGTCAGACATGAGCACGGGTTTGGGTCTGGGGTGTATAGTTTCAAAATTTTGCCCTCTGGGGTGTATATCCGCGCTCAGCAGGCAAAAAATCTCATTCTATCCAGGGTAAACCTCAAAAAAGTTTCAGCCACTACGTGACGAAAGTGCACATCCACGCCAAAAAAAATTCCGCGGCAGATCAGATCCCTTGGGGGGTGTACATATACTCCCCCATACACCCCTGCGCCCATGTCTGCCCTCAGCCGCCGATAGGTACCTGCTCAGCATAGCTCATCAGCACTTTCCCAAATTCTGAAAACTGGGCAACCGAGCACATGATCGGAGCCAACATATTAAACTTGTGTCACTACCATATTCGGATTCGAAAATAGAGATAGAGCATGCAGAAAAACTGGCGGTCCTGTCCCCCCCGAATCCTGAACATATCTGACTCACTTTCCATCTCTGTCCTCGATCTTCCGCACATTCGAGATGACGTTGTAGAATACTGATTGTTTTTTTATATCAAACACTTCGCTGCCGTTGAATTCGTCGGTGGGGAACAGCATTAGTTCGGCTACCGATTTGACGTGTTTCATTTTTTCATTCCAGCAGCACTTTCTAGAATCGAAGCTTGTAGCCCAGGCTGAATCGTTTATCAAAGTCCTGCGACGTGGAACAACGGGGTTCATCATCAATTCGGCGCCTCAGTTCGTTAGGGGGCCAAAGCAATTCTGTTCCACTTACATTATCTTTAAATGGGGACCGTGTCAAATTTTGGTGGATAATCATATATTTTTAGCCATATTGATGGCTTCTTCTACAGGAGAACACTTATAGCTTTCGTCTTACATCAATCCATTGGATTCGATGCCACTGAACCACTGTTGACTGTCAGCGCACGACGTCGTCCACGGGGCGTTGAAGCAGATCTTCAAACATTTCATAATACATTGTAAATTAACATTTCATTATACTTATTCCTAAGAAAATGAAATAAAAATAACATAAACCCAACAGGAAAACGTTAAGCCTACTGTTAATAGCATTCTTTAGACTTACTGTCTTCTTGTGGCTCTTTTCAGCCTCGTCATTAAAGCAGGAAGGCTTGCTGCATTTCAACTGCAGCAAACCATTCGATGAGATCTTGAGTTGTAAGGGAATCGTCGTCTCATCGCAGAACGTCGAATAGGCAAGATGAATATAGTGAACGAAGAATAGCAACGCAACGGCGATGAACTGGTTGGAGACTTGCATGTTTCTCAAGCAAAAGTCATCGCCGATTACACATTGCCTCTCTGGGGATTCTGCAATTACAGTCGGAGAGAATTGTCATTGTACGTACAACTGACATCATTGCAAAATTTTCATATATTTACATGAATCGCAAAGCGAGTTCAAGTCAAATAGAAAAAATCGCAGTGAGGAGTAGGATGCACGCACTGGTATTTCCTGGGCCCTAGGATCTTTGATAAGCCTAAGTCAGGTAAACCTACCTAAATTAATCATTTAAGGATTAGAAAACTAGCTAGAGCAGTTTTTGCAAGACTATCGACACATTAAAGATTCTCATCATAAAGCAGTATCTGCATAACTATAAAGGCGGAAGAAGGATCTTCAGATTCCTTGCAAAAACCTGTGCATTTACGGTCAGTGTACGCACCGTGAACTGTTGTGTCGTCTTGACAAAACGGGTCGATTGACTAATCGTTGACCCTGTGACTCGGTTGCCGGTGATCTGATTTTTAAGGCCGTTGGGAAAGAAACGGAAATGATCAGCCGAATAGTCAGGAGTGCGTCGCTGACACAGATTTTTCAGCGAAAACTAACGCGATGAGTTAGTCGTAAGATTGTCAGGGACGAATTGTTCGAGCAACGAAATGCCAATCATTTCCTTATGGGCGTTATTTTCTGAACTCCTTCTCATTTGTCTTCGTTTCCGCATTAATTTCTTCCGTGTTAGCTAAGGTAGAATCACTTTACTGAACTGATTTTGTACTGTATTATTCGCATGCATTTGACCGGACAAAAATTTAGAGTGAAATTAATCAATCAATCAATTAATTAATCAAAGAGCACTGAGATTTTATTCTACAATATTGTAACTTGGTGTGTTGAGGTTTAATTTTGTTGAAATTTGTGGAGTGCTGTCAAGGGTCGCCCCTTGATACCTTAACAGACAGATTGATTTTTCCTCTATTCCATGAAGGTAACCGTCTCAAATTTGTTTTACCTCAGTTTCAACTTTTTCATCGGGCTTGGGAAACCCTTCGTAAAATATAAAAATGCCCCGCGCTCCTTTACTTGTCTTCGTGGACAACAAATTTATGTGTATGCATGTGCTTATTGCACGGGTATGATTACCAGCTTACGACAGAAATTCATTAACAACCGAGGTACTTTTAAGTTTAGTATTTGCGTTCGATCAAAATTGTACACCTGAGTTCCATAGTAGTGATAGCAGCTGATGTGAACGAGCGCTACCGACTGACAATAGCGGCATCGCCTCTAACGCTAAATTGCGGCAGAAGAGATCAAGCATTCAAATCAGTCATTCTCGTTTAACGCAAATAATTCATTTCAATCACCAGACATTTTCAATCAACCGTACTGTTCAATTTCAGTGGTACATTGCGGAACTAGCTTTAACTTTAATATAATATTTTGGTGAATAGTTGAGTATCTCTACGCGTAGGGCTTGGATAATTTTCAGCCTCCACGGTTTCTTGGTCTTACCAAATTTATTAGAATGACGAGGTCATTCCCTTACTTTGAATTTGTGTATGTCACTCTATTTGCGGGACGATCAGTTCTTTCTTTTTCCGAGTTCGCCCTGGACGCGCGACCGCTCGCGTAATGCGACGCCGAACGCAGTAACACGCAAACGCGCGTTGTAACAAGGAGTTTTCTTCGGAAATAAACTGTTTTCTGATTGTTGGCCGAAATTTGATGACTATCGGAGTTCCCAGTAAAAATAAGACCTGAGATAATTTTCGGAAAGCGGTTTGCTTTCTATTTTCTCTTCCAACACAGTAAATGTATCTGAGGCAGAAGTCGTACTTTAGGTTGGGTTTATTAACAGAAAATTTAAAAATCCTGAACGTCATGCAGCATACAGACTTGTACGGGTTTGACACATCCTGCTTGTCCGGCCACTACTGCTTCCACCGCGAACCATTCGGTGACGTCATCATATCACAATTATTTGTCGTCAAACAGTGGATTACTAAGATTGCAGACATATATTAATGAATCGTTTAACACAATGGAGCAGCGAATAATTGACGCGTTTCTTTTGAGAGAAACTCACCGTAAACTTGATGTTTTTCTGTGGAATGTATGAGGCGTATATTAAAATCGTTTCCTGGTCTCTTGACTTCACTTTTGTCTGTATTGCAAAAAGAAGGTTCAACCCCTTGCTTTAGTCAATATCACAAGCACATTAAGGCAAGGCACACAAATAACTATAATTTGGATAATTTTACGAGCTAGAGATCATATCTGACAAATTGGCTGTAATTTTATCAGAATCCAATTTGTATTGTACTATACATCAGGTCTTTAATGTTGCGCACATACAATATGCACCCGTCAGGAACAAATTATCGAAAGCTACGTATCTGATCGATTTGTCTTTTTCTCGTCGCCTAGGCTGTTCGGTAAATATTTAGGAGACTTCATCAAAAGGTGTTTCTACTGAAACGACATACTCAGGGAAAGGTGTGCTGGTTGAAACGATATGCTCAGAAAAAGGTGTAGGTGCCTCCAAATCATTTTCTTCGTCATTTTGTCGTTTTACTCTTCGTAGTTTGACCGCGAATCGTCCGTTCCGGTATTTGGGTTCTGCCGCAGCAAAGCTGGTCTCAGCGACAACTCGACGATTCCGAGGCAACAGCGAAAGTAGGCCGAGATGTCCTGTATTGAAGTTGTCCTTGTCGACGAAAGCAGGCGGAAGAGCTTCACACGTAATAAAGAGGCACGAAAAAATAAATAAGATATTCATGACTCTCTTCGTATGAACTTCCAGAATATGAGTAACCAAATTCCTCTGCTAGGTCAAGCAGACTAATTACGCACCTATTTGTCTTCCCCATTTTATATAAATCTGACTATGGCGGTGTAATAAGAATCTCCTCAATACGCCGAAATTGTCAAGGTATTAATTTCTGACTTGCACAACTTTACTCAGTAAAATGTTTCCGCAAAACCTTGCGCAATGTCTGGCCGTCATCACTCAATAGTGGTAACCCGAATCTGATTCCGGTCGGGCGGGACCGACGATTCCCATCACTGATAGACTGTCGTTCTAACGCCATGCTTTGATAGCAAACCGTTTCTAAGCCATTCAAAGGTGAACAACTACGGCAATGCATTGATGAAACACAATGGACAACGCCTTTTGAATGAATCGCGATGGTCGTTTTGCTGATGCGAATAAATATACGTTTGGCACACAAAATTAAGTATACGTCAAGTAATTTGAGCTGACACCTGCATAACGTTTGTATACGCAAAAAATTCAGTCGTTGATCGATTCGTGATATCATCTAAGCTGAGCTTTCGAATCGGAATCGGAATCGGGATAAAACAGGAGTCTATTTCACTATTCGGCAGCCCTGAGATCTATGCTCAGTTGGTTGAGTCTCGTATTTCAGCCATATCTGATCTCATATCATTGACGCATTTCTTTTGAGAGAAACTCGTCGCTAAATGCATATTTTTTGGAAGAATGTGTGAGACTAACATTAAAAAAATTGTCTGCTGCTCTTTTGACTTCACTTTTGTCTCCATTGCAAGAATAAAGATTCAACCCGTTGCTTTTATCAATATGATAAGCACATTAAGGCAAGGTACACAAATGAACACTAGGTTGAACAATTTTGGGAGCCAGAGATCGTATCTGACAAATTGACGATGATTTCAACAAAATCCAATTTATACATCAAATCTACAATGTTGCACTTGTGCAATACGCACCCGTCAGGAATAGATTATCGAAAGCACTGTATCTGAACGATTTGTCTTCTTCTTGTCGCCTTAACTATTCGGTAATTATTCAGGTAGAATACGTCGAGTAGTCGTAGGCGTCTCCATTAGGAGGGCCATTAGTGGAAACGCCATGCTCAGGAAAAGGAGGTGTGGGTGCCATCACGGTTATTGTGGTGAATTCTCGGACCACCCTTCTCAGGTTTTCCGTGTATCGTCCATTGGAGTACTTGGGCACTTCTGCCGCAAAATTGGTCTCAGGGACAACTGGACGATTCCGAAGCAACCGCGACAATAGGCTGAGATGTCTTGTATTGAAGTTTTCCTTGTCGACGGACGTAGGCGGAAGCGCCCCATAGGCAAGAGCGAACGATGACAATATCAACAGGATATTCATTATTCTCTTCGTATGAGCTTCGAGAATATGAGTAACGAAGTTCCTTTGCTGGGTCAAGCAGACTGATCGCACACCGATATATCTTCCCCATTTTTATACTAGTCTGATTATCGTGGAGTAATTGGTCCGAGAAACTCCTCAATACGCCGAAATTTTCAAGGTATCAATTTTTGACCTGCAAAACCTTTACTCAGTAAAATTTTTCCTCAGAATGTTGCTCAATGAATGACTATGTCTCTCTTGGAACGGCGTAAAATGCCACTATTGATTGGTGGCGGTGGTCTGTTCCGGCTGCGTTCAACGCGTTTTTTTACAAAGTGCACTACGGGCATCCGCAATGACGTGATCATTTCTAGCGAAAAATGAAACTGGTTTAGCATTAGATAGCCACAGGAAGGCTCGAGTACCACTGCCAGATTCAGAGTATAGCCAAGTCAACGTCGTTAAAATTAGCTCACATATAAGACGCACAATTTCACAAACTTGCCTTGTTTGCGAGATTTTTATATTTTGTTTTGTAATGTTATTTTTCAATATGAATATATATTATTTTCGGGTGATTATGCATTGTTTTCTCTTTTTTTATTCTTTTTATGATTACGCAATTGAACACGCAACCTCGCAAAACGCGACAACACTCTAATGTTTACTAGGTTCACAGCACTAACTCGATCGATGAATAGCGTAAGCTTTGATCCCAGATTAAAAAATAATTATTGGTGACTGACTGAAGAGAAGACCACAAATCTCAGTGTAGCTCTATATGGTTAATATGGAAAACAGATAGAAGCGATGATAACTGACTGACCCAATTCGAACCAAACTGGATAAGAATTTGGTTGGTCAACTCGAATCTAGTTCCGGTCGGACGGGGTCGACGATCCCCATCACTAGCAAAGTGTCGTTCTGTCGCCATGCTTTGATACCAAACCGTTTCTGGCAATTCAAAACTGAACGACGACGGCAATGCATTGGTGGAACACAATGGACAATCTTTTGAATCTTTTGAAGGATACCGTCGCGATGGTCGTTTTGCTCTTGCGCATAAATAGATGTTTGGAACATAACACCTAGTTTACGTCAAGCAATTTTCGCTGACGTCTGCACAACGTTTATGTACGCAAAATTTCATTCGTTGATCGATTCGTGATCTCGTCTAACCTGAGCTTTCGAACCGGAATGATTTTCATTTTGATTTTCTTACTACAATATGGTTCCCGAGGTTATACTGTTAATACTGAAGTTGTTCGTGATACCGCTATAAGTGAGACAAACGATCAACTCACTCCCGCAGAGGCGCAATGCATCGCTCTGCTGGGCCAATGCGCCCGCCATGACACCACTGATGACATCTCCAACTGTGCTACAATTAAGTGCCACCGACTTCCGTCTCTGCCATGGTCACCTGCAAATGGAGCATTTCAACGGTTGGATGGCACTTACTGCGGACTAGGCAAGACATGTCAGTCAGGCAAATGCCTCGCAACTCAGTCACCCCAGCCTGCCGTTCACGGGGCGTGGGGCGATTGGACCGAGGCAACCTCTTTTTCTGGTGACTGCAGGGACGACGGCTGTGCAGAAGTCTGCCGCGCCGCTGGTCAGAGGCGCGTGCGCATCCAGGACCGTCAGTGCAACAAACCATTCGCCAATAATGGCGGAAAGCAGTGCTCATCTAGCAGCAACATTCGCGCAGTTGCCTGTGACGAAAAGGCGTGTAGGCAATCTGACGAAGAAAGCAGCCACGCCTCAATCGATCCGACTAAATGCTTGCGCTACAGTAATCATACAAAAGGTGACTGGGTGAGGTACATCAACTGCGAAGAATGCATGCTGATATGCCCAATAGGAAATACAGAAGTGCTAACCAATGCTGTGAACGGCGTGCCATGCATGGATGGTGAGAAAATCGAATCGAAATCTGCTGACTTTAATTTCTCCCTTTAGGCAACGGCATCTGCGTACAGGGATGCTGCGCTGATGTGAAGTGCAGCGATCAGAAAACTTTTGCTTTTGCGCCCAATGATTGCCCAGGTGAGCAATGGCCCTCTTATGTCGTCCACTCCAATCTGATCGTTGAAATCATTTAGATTACGATTCATTATCTGGTCAGAAGCTGCCTCTTGAAGCTCAATGTCAGAGCGTTTTCGGCGATTGCTCTTCATTTGTCCCAAAGAGCGAGGCGAGTCCGTGCGGCGCATTTTTGTGCCGCCAAGTCAATTTCAGTCCGAACCAGCTCAATAGACATCAACTGGACGGAACGTTTTGCGGCCTCAAACACTTCTGTCTCGATGGACGATGCATTGAGACACACATTACAATGAATGTTCAGAATGGCAGTTGGAGCGAGTGGAGTCAGACGGCGCCGAAAAGTTGTGGAGGAAGTGAGGATGCTTGCACGGCATCGTGCGAGTTCCGTCAAGTGCGCCGGGTTATGTTACAACACCGAGTCTGTAACAATCCTTATCCCAACAATGGGGGCGCTCAATGTTCAGGAGGCAATGTGCGTGCAATGAGCTGCGAAGAGCAACCGTGCCAGACGGGAACGAACGTTAGCGAAAAGTTTAAATACTGCCGACGCACAGGTAATGAATGCTTGTTCGTCTGCGAGGACAAAGCAGCGCAGATGCCAAATGGTGCACCTTGCAAAAGCGAAAAAGGTAAGTTGACTGCTACTGCTTTCAATATTGTCCAGGGGCGTCTTGCACATCCAAATTAGATATATGAGAGAATCCGCCGTAGGATCACCCTACCTGTTCCGCGTGAATACCAGATTTTTCTGAAACCTAAACGGCTT